>JABFFJ010000240.1:0-92687 GCA_013623715.1 Fusarium verrucosum
CGCACAATTACACCGGAACATACCCTTCCTGTTGACTAATTATAAATAGCCATAAAAAGAATTAATTATCCATTGTCTTGAAGGCGTAGAAAGGATAACCCCTGTCTGCTAGACATGAGGTCCTAGGTGCGGAGGGAAGTGGTGATAAGCTTGAGGGGGGTATTGGGTAGGGGGATATGGGGGATTAGGCATATATTGGCTGGGAGGTGGTGCATTGAATGCATTGTTGAATCCTCCCCGCTGGAAACCGTTACCGCGGAAGGGAGCGATGTGGCCTCCTCGTACAGGAGGAGGGCCATGGTTGTTGGGACCATGCCCATTGGAATTACCTCGCCATGACATGGCTTGGCTTCCCCTTTGAGACCAACCATTCCTCGGTTGACCGTTGTGATGCATATAATTCTCACCCCCGTTGTAAAACTGACGATCACTCTGAGGTGAGGGGGGCCCGGTGTTGTAAGAACGTCGACCATCGCCATAATCACCGGGGCCATTTCCACCTCGGCCTCGACGATTACCGCGTCCAGTTCCTCTTCTCCATCTATATGGCCTGCGAGGGGCACGAGGATTACGGTCGACCTGGAAATCGATCTGCTTGACGGGATGGGTTACCATGATATTGTTCAGAAGGCCATGCTGGATGAGCTCGTCCTCGTCGGTTGTCCACGCTTGAAAAACGTTTTCCAGCTTCTCAATGTCCTTGACCTCGGGCACCCAAGTTCGAACATATGTTCCGTTATTGTCATAGTCGAATGCTTGCTTGACCGGGTTAAAGATGCGGGCATCGCCTCGAGGATCGTTTCCTACACCGGCCACATACTGCCAGTTGGCCCAGTTGGAAGAGACATCATAGTCAACCAGCATAGCCTCATACCATTCTGCTCCATAACGCCAATCGAGTCCGAGATGCTTGGCAAAGAAGCTAGCAACGTTCTGTCTGGCTCGGTTGGAAGTGTAGCCAGTATGGTAGAGTTCTCGCTGAGATGCGTCGATCAAGCCCATGCCGGTCGTGCCTCGAAGGAATCTGTTGATGATTTGTAGGGTCTCCTCGGGTGAAGGGTCTTGGTTATCGGCGGCCTCGTCCTTCGAAGCTGTCTTCCAATTCTTGTCGTACTTGCCACTGGCTCCCTTAAAGCCATCAAGCTTGAAAAGGCGTGAACCAAACTTCATGGTGCATAATCTCATGTAGTCACGCCAGAGAAGCTCGAACCTGACAGCCTTTGTGCCTTCATTCTCACCTCCAGCGAACCCCAAGGTTTCTGCGTAGGACTGGTCTGTGCCGTCCTCCAACTTGATCAGCTCCTCGTGGATCGAGCGAGCCGAGATGGATCCGAGTGCCAGGTATCCTGAGAGCTTGGTGCTGTAGTCAGTTCCGAGCAAACCATTACGAGTTTCCTGGTACGTGGTCATGGAACCTGACTTGACGAGATGGTAAAGACGATCCCAAGCAGGGTTCTCGCCGCCCTTGAATGGATGGGCAGACTTCGCATCTTCAGGGAGGGCAGGGGGGTCAGTTATCATGCTGTTGATGGGTTCCAGAAGCCGTCGTTCGAAGTCTTGATAGTTATCGGGGATCTGAAAAGGGGGTTCCTGAGGCGGGACCCAGGACGTAGGGAACGGCGGTAGCGATCCAGTCTGTGGACGAGGCAGAGATGAACGAGGGCGCTCGCGGAGGGGTTCTTGGGTTTTGCGGTAGGTTGTAAAGACATCTGGAAGGTCTTTGGGTTCACTCAAGCCAGTGTCACGACTAATGGCAAATGTCAGTGAGTCAGCTATCTAAGATGGTCTCCTGATCGGATCAAGGAGAGATATCCATGAGGTTTACTTACTCGTCAATATAATACTTTTCATCCTGCCAGATCTTGAAGTCAATTCCATTTTCAGAACACACAGAAGCAACGGTGTTCTGATCATCAACCTCCTCTGTAGATACTTCCCCGGCCATCCAGACCGTATCGACAGACTGATGCTGATCATGCAATGACTGAATCAAATGCTTCAGGACATGATCAAAGCTTCCGACACGAATCAACATGCCACTGCTGATGCTCTCGAGATTTTGTTTCACATCCCAGATGGACTCAGCTTGGAACTTGGCTCGAATGGGGCCACACCTCCAGAAGTGACCGACCTGACTTCGTGCTGGGGGATAGGGAGACTTGTGGCCCTCAGCAACGAAGCCTGAGGTCTCTATCTGGTGAGGGGGTAGAATGTAGATGGGGAGGAGGTGAGTGAAACCATGGTTGGACGTGGCCAGGTGGTGAAGGATAGGGTTGTCGGCAGTCCTGAGGTCGCGCCGAAGTAGATAAACAAGGAGTTTGTTCCCAGCCATGATGTTGGTGATGGTACTAGAGTGAGGTAATCGTGAGGTACGTTGAGGCGTTGACGGGGGTGTTTGTGGTATGCGAATTCAGGGTCCTAGTCTCGGGTCCAGAGGGAGAGATCTCGGACGGGTGGAGACAGATGTCAGATCTTTGGCTATACGATTTGTGCGGGAAGGGCCTAGTTTTGACCAGGATGAGAGCTCAATATTCGGGTCACTGGGTGGTTTGGTTGAGAGGGTTGGGGGTAGTAGTGTGGGAGGTATGTGGTTGGGCTGTTTACGATGCAGCAGCTGAGCTGGAAGTTGGTTAGATGGTTGTGGGAGTCAGCGAGGGGTTAAGCGCCTCGCTTCGAAGAGTATAATAAAATATTTAGATAGATGAACAAATAAAGTCGAAAGAAAGCTGAGTAGTGAAAGAAGGAAAGTAAGAAACTCCTCAGAAGCAAACGAATCTAATAACTCAAGAGAAGAATCTTGTAGACAGAAGAGGCAGCGAGTCGCCTTGTATGTATTGCGTAAGAAGTGATCAAGATAAAGCTTAGTCTGACTTGGGGAACCAGCGGGGACTGAAGATGTCAAATGGATCATGGATCTCGGAACCTGGGATCTTGCTACTAATAGCTTTAGCTCGTATTAGCTTAGTTTGGCAGCTTCAACGGTCCCTGGCCAGATATACCGTGAAGCAACGTCGCCCGCCTCGATGCCGATGCAACAGCAGGGGTGTATATATCGCCTGCAACCCTTGAGGAGGATGGGAATGGGGAATAGGGATGGAGAAAACTATGCGGGAACCTAGCGTGTTGCGCGTGTATGGTGTGGATGAGGTTGGTTTGGTGTATGGAGTTGATGATGGATCAGTATGGTGATGATGGCATTCAAGTCCCCTAGACGGACGCGGGATCGAAGCGGTTTGAACCGCAGTGAAGCTCAGCTAGATTCAAGAGACCAAAGGCTTGAGTCTGGATTAAGATGACCACAGCTGAGACAGACTGAGACAAAGAAGGGCTGACTGACCGAGTTGAGGGTGATGGAGCATAAGGATAGATAGTAATGTTAACCAACCGCAGTCAAGGAGAAGGAATATGTATAGTAACAGGGGAGTGAGAGAAGGATGCGAATGTTGAATATGCAGTAATGACGCCGATGATGATGATGGTCTAGACTAGGTACAGACAGGACAGGGCAGGACAGGAGGTGGGTGAAGATCCCAACGGCGAATTTGGTTCAAGGGACCTGCAGAATGCAGTGATCGATGGGTACACTAACCTTCCGATTTGTCCAGGTCCAAAAACCCGGGGCCATCATCAGAGTGTAGTTTGGTGGTTTGATACAGACGATGCTACGCCAAACTCCAAAACAGGCAAACCAGTCGCAAAAACGAGAATAGAGAGAACAAGAAGAAATGACAGGAATAGAAAATAAGACAAATCGTCATTTGGACCCTGATCGGCCCATGACGGAGGAAGGACGACCCGGTTGTTGTTGAGGCGGCGCCATAGACAGACATACTGTAGGTTGGTACTGTAGGCATAATGAGTGATGATGATTTGTTTCTGTGATGGGCTTTTGCGTTGCTTTGTCGAGATGGTGGACGATCCCCATGACCCTACAACGATCCTCGAGATCGGACCAAACGCGGGAGCTCTAGCCTACAGGGGTTAAACGTAAGGCTCAGGCGAATGGACAGTGACAGGCCACCCCCCACAGCGGAATATGACAGGACAGGGGACTCTCGAAAGGAGGGAGGGAGAGAGAAAGGAAAAAAAGTTTAATGTGTGTCAACCTTTCTTGTTAGTAAAGCAAATCCCATCTAAGCAGGTGTGGTGATTAATTGATTGATTGTTATTGATGCTCACATCCATCGCATCCATCGCATCCATCGCACAGCACAGCACAAGTTTCTTGCAGAGAGACACAGGGGCCTCCAGGACGTGTCCGACCAGCCACGGCGCTGTTATCCCGTATAAGTTCTGTACCGTGGAAACGTGACCAAAGAACCAAAAAATAAACGATCCCCGTTCATGATTGACATTTCTAAGCTGACACTGACAAGGGGTTAGGTAACTATTTCCATCAACAGCCGCCTCATATATCCGTAGAGCGATAATCATGTCCAAATTCGACACACTACTCGCCTTGTATCTCAACGTTTAATGCTGTGCTTCCCCCCTATTAAGCCAGCCTCACTCACTTGAGTACTCACCTCAAACGCATGCATGCATGGTTATCTCCGCCTCACTTCTCTCCTTACTGCTCTGCCCTGATCTGCTCTGTAAGACTCTGCACGACGTGATCTGGTGTTACGCAAGCCAGCGATTCAGATTCCATGAGCCGACATGGCTATCGACATACCCATCGAGCATCGCTGAGGCGTACTTGTAAAACCAGCCGTTACACGGACTACCGGTGCTGAGACATATGTGACAACTGACAAGGGGCGCGACAAAACCTCTTGAGAAACGGATCCATGCAGTGTTCTGTCAAGTTTCTGTGGCGTACCGCGCGTCGTGCCATGTTGTTCGTGGGTGATGGTGGTGAAGGCTGGCTTGACCGTGATCGAGAGAGCTAATAAGAAAAGAGGAGGGTCTTGGAGAAATCAGGGTCCAACCAGCTTAGCGGATCAATGACATCACGACTTGATAGGGGACTTTTTCTTTTGTATAAACAGGACCTAGACTCGAATGTCTGGGTGATCAAGCTGCAATTGATCCATTGAGGTGATGAATTGATGAGTGCATTTAACAGCATTGGACCTGTCGGTCTCATCAGTATCGAGTTACCTGCCAATCGCTGCCAAGCCTGTCTGTCTGTCAACCCTCATGAGTGAATGCGTTTCTCAAGATCTGCACGTAGGGTGCTATTCCACGCCCATCTGCAAGCCTAGTCGAGACTCACTCACTCCAAAGTTAGACTTGGGCCCAGGCCAGCCCAGGCAAGGCCCGTTTCCCGGGTTTCTATCCCATGCCCATTGCCAATCGATGCGAATGTGGTGTTGAAATGACCTGATGTTTTTTTTTTCTTTTTATTCCGCCATCCATCCGCAAGAACCCCTAGTTCAGACCAGGTCAGTCTCCGATATCCGTTTACAACGTGCGTTCCCGACGATCGGGGTCACTCTCACACGCCTAGACCACCTGTGCGCAAGAACATGTCTCTCTTTTAAACCTAAGTTTGCGGGCAGTTTGTGGTGGTTTAAGTGGCATTACTTTTTACTACAGTACAGACTAGACAGTATGTAAAGTTTGCTAGCTGATTAACAATTATTTGTGCTGTGTTGTATGTACGATGACGGATAAAGCAAAATTCAGCAATTAACCTGATATTTTTTGCCCAGTCTATCTTCCCTCCTCAGTAATATGCATGTCTCAAAAGCGCCAAGGTCGAGTGAGCAATTAATTGCATCTAGTTCATATGCATCAAATCACGGCCAGAGCCGCTCCGATGGCAAATGAAGCTGAGTGCAGAGCAGATCACAGCCAAGCTTTTCACTGCCGTATAACCTCAACCGGTGTTATTTGTCACAAGCGATTATGGAGCCATGAGCTGCAAGCCGCGAAACTTGGTGAATCAAAGAAGCAAAATCTGAATCGCAACGCGTCTTTGAAACCTTAAGCCGCCATCTTGTACATACTGTAGGCTATTAGCAGGGGAGTTGATACTGCGCTTCTCCAAAACATTTGTTCGACCCTTTGATTGCCCTGAAACTTTAGCATAAGCTACGCAATGATGACGACGACTGAGCCCACGTTTTTAAGGTGCGTGTAGGTATCAATTCATCTCATATTCTCTCATCTTTGCTCGACAACGTGCATGCTCCGTTGCGATGCAATTCTGTCTACAGTTTGCTGGAATTTTTGGGGGCCAGGAACATGACATAACTCATGACGACGACACTTTCTGAACCATCATAAGATCGCGTGGGATCGTCGATGTTATGCGCGCTTCTCTATTCTTCAGCTTTGATGAGGTCATAGAACGTTGAGGATGAAGATCAGGGTTCACACGCAAGAACTAACTTTACTCAGTCGGTCAGATCGAAATTAGTTTCCGATGCTTTGTACGGGAGTTAATCATGGGCAACCTTGTTCTCAGCGTCAATTCTCGTGGTCTGGTCATTGACTTGAGTCTACCCTAGACCAAAACACACAAACAACCCATTTCGCCATCTTGTAAGATTTGCCTTTGCACACTACATCGAATCCAATTGATCTCGAAGTTTTTACACGCCCCGTGGCAGTTAGCTCAATTCATTACAATGATAAGTGATGCAATACTGTACGCCACGATGTTTGAAATGGCCAAATGCTGACTGAAAGCGCCCACGATGTCATGGCTTGCACCTGCACTCGACGTTAACGGGCGCTTCACCTTGTGAGCCACGAAAAGGACCTCGGGGTGTCGAATAAGTTTCTAATAGCCTAGTTGATAGATTGCCGCGATGTCTTACTTGAACGCCCGTCGAGGTGTCACGCTGCAACTGACTCGAGAGCTTGTATTCCGATGTAAGGAATTACATTGGAATGACAATGTCATTCACGTATAGATCAAAACACTTGCTCTCACAATAATAATGTTAGAACCTCTTAATTTGACTGAATTTAGATAGAATAACATATGTTATAGTTTCCACAGCCAGATTCTCATTCCTAAGCAATGTCGAAGTCTTGTCATGGACAACTACCCAACTACACTTGCAAGCTATGTTGGTCATATTTCTCTTTGATCGAGATCTTCAAATGCCGCCCGCAAGGTTGATTCAGGCACAAAGTCCAATTGGATAATATTAAAGGCTACAGGGCCACCAATGGCATTGTCTAATTTATATTATTGAGACCCTGCCGTAGTTTGTCTACTTCAACGCCGGCTTCGTCATTGATGCTATACAGGCTGATACATGCATGATATGAACAGCCATGTTTGAACTAGCTGAAATCTCCAAGAATCATCAGTATCCTTCCTTTAATGACAGATCGAGATGATAGGTAGTAAATCCAGGGTGATGAATGATATCCTCGGTCGGAGTGTGTCGGCCTCTACGTCGTATGTCCGCGTATCTGGTCATGATGGAGCGTGGGGAAAAACTGACCCCAGATTTTCGGCGAGGGGAAGCTGGGGTAGAGATGGGGAATCAACAAAACAGGTTGAAGCAATTAACCAGCGAACAAGCCCTGAATGCTTAATACACTTGTTCAATTCTTAAATTCTATTGTTAATAAGTGACTAAAGATATTTAAATAACTGGATTTGAAGTCTGGAGCCATCAAGGAACTACCTAGAGTTGAGGCTTGTGATTGCGAGCCATCTATTCCCCGCGTTTTGCTCCATATCAGTCACAGCCAGCATTGGCCATGCTCAACATTATAACTGAGTTTCCAAGCCATATGCATCAGCACAAACACCACGATGAGCAGTGAGAAACGTGTTTTAAACATCTTGATGCCTTCATAACAACTCAGGTGCACAATAAGGAATAGTGAGATTATCCTCATGTACATGACTTGGTTGGAGTGGATAGCTTCGAAGCCATTCAACAAAAAGATAACGAGACTGGCTGATTGGCTAGAAATAGCAAGCTTGAGTTCCCCCCACTGCAAAGGCCCTTGGAAGAGCTCAAAATTCTGATCGTGATATTGGGGATGCAACACTATACGCACTGTAATAGAGCGTCAAAGACAGGCCAAGTACAGTGCGGAAATCACAGGTCTTCATGATCAGCTTCAGCCGGCGGCTAGCCGAGGGTAGTCGCGCGGTAAGCTACGGCAAACTGAGGCTCCAACAGCCGAGCGTAATAAATATGAATACCTACCAAGCTTCCCCAAGGTCGATCTAACTGACTGACGCCCTGCAGAGGTTGTTATTTTGTTCTCTTTTGCATTGTGATACCCCTCATCCTCCCCCCACGCCAATTGACCTCTCATCCTTCTTCTTGGTTATCTCAAGAAGAAACCAAGTCAATTAACTATCCTCCAGCATGTCTGCCGTTAACCGGACCCTCCGAACGGCCTCTAAACACCTGCGCTTCCAGTCTCCCCGGGGTCTTCGTGTCGCCGCCCCTCTCGTGGCCCGCTCCGCGTTCGGCGCCGCTCGATCTTCTCTTCCCGCTTCTCACGGCGCCGCCTTTTCAACCTCTGCTGCTCGACGCTCAGGTGCTCCCAACATGTCTTCCGCCGACCGTGAATACGATCCTGAGATTAAGGACATTGCCGACTATGTCGCCAACAAGACCATTGACTCTGAGCTTGCTGTGAGTATTGTCATTGTCAATTCTGCCGAGGCGTCGACTTTGCACCCCGCAAATACCCCGCCTCGAAGCTTGTTGATTCATTCACAACACCAACAAATTATCACGAGAACTCAATTGATACTAAATTGCTATCAACCCATTGCTAATTCATATCTGAACAGTTTGACACAGCTCGATGGATCCTCCTCGACACTCTCGGTTGCGGTCTTGAGGGCTTGAGGTTCAAGGAGTGCTCCAAGCTCCTTGGCCCCATTGTTCCCGGCACCGTTGTTCCCAACGGTCCCAAGGTACCTGGTACTCCTTTCCAGCTTGACCCCGTCAACGCCGCTTTCAACATTGGTGCTATGATCCGATGGCTCGACTTCAACGACTGCTGGCTCGCTGCTGAGTGGGGTCACCCCTCTGACAACCTGGGTGCCATCCTCGCTGTTGCTGACTGGATTAACCGTACCAACAAGGCTGGCGGTAACCTCGCTGGCGGCAAGACCTTTGTCGTCAAGGATGTTCTCGAGGCCATGATCAAGGCCCATGAGATTCAGGGCTGCTTGGCTCTCCTCAACTCATACAACAAGGTCGGTCTTGACCACGTCGTCCTCGTCAAGGTCGCCTCCACCGCCGTGGTCTCCAAGATGCTCGGCCTCAACGAGAAGCAGATCGCCGACGCTGTCACCCAGGCCTGGGTTGATGGTCAATCTCTGCGAACCTACCGCCACACCCCCAACACCATGTCCCGAAAGTCCTGGGCTGCCGGTGATGCTTGCCAGCGCGCCGTCAACCTGGCTCTCAAGGTTCTGAAGGGTGAGCAGGGCGTTCCTACCGTCCTGTCCGCTCCTGTCTGGGGCTTCTACGATGTCCTGTTCAAGGGTCAGAAGTTCGAGTTCCAGCGCCCCTACGGCAGCTATGTCATGGAGAACGTTCTCTTCAAGGTCTCCTACCCTGGTAAGTTTAAACCACTACAATGGTTGTGACTGAAGAAAACATTTCTAACACATCACAGCCGAGTTCCACTCTCAGACCGCCGTCGAGGCCTCTGAGAAGATTCACCACATCCTCAAGGCTCAGGGCAAGTCTGCTGCCGACATCAAGTCCATCACTTGCCGAACCCACGAGGCTTGCATCCGCATCATTGACAAGCAGTTCAAGCCCATGGATAACTTTGCCGATCGTGACCACTGCATCCAGTACATGTGCGCCACCATGCTCGTCTTCGGCCGTCTTGAGGCCACTGACTATGTCGACGGCGGTGAGGCTGCCACGTCTCCCCTGGTTGAGTCCCTCCGCCAGAAGATCAAGTGTGTTGAGGATCCTCAGTACACCAAGGACTACCATGACCCCAAGCTCCGAACCATCTCCAACGCTCTCACTGTCGAGCTCAATGACGGCACCGTCCTCGATGAGGTTGCTGTTGAGGCTCCTCTTGGTCACCGTCTCCGCCGTGAGGAGGCCAAGCCCGTTATCCTCGAGAAGTACAAGCGCCACCTTGGCCCTCACTACCCCGAGGCTCGGGTCAAGGAGCTGGTCGAGCTCAACTTGGACGCCAAGAAGCTCGAGTCTACCCCCGTTGATGAGTATGTTGATCTGTATACTGTTGAGAGCAGCAAGTTTGTGCAATAAAGGATGGTAGTTGATTGAAAGAGGTGGAGGGAGAATGAATATTTAATAGTAAAGCCCAAAGAAGGCCATGGCTGAGATAGAATGAAAATATCACGCCTAAATAAACAATTGAATAAACAAGTCACACAGAATGGCCAGGACTGTGAGACTGCCTGTTTCGCTTGGTACTGCTTCCTGTCACAGCTGGCGTGAAGCTTGTTGTAATATTTATCATTGTGCCACTGAATTGTGCTCTTTTCAACTGGCTGTTTAGGTTATAAGCAAAGGGCATGCTGACCTCTGACTGTTGGAGATGGCCATGTAGGATTCGGTTGAAACGCGTCAAATCTCGAGATCTTCCAACTCATGGACCTAACCATTTGGCTCATTTTCTTCGGTATTGTCCTTGTTGCCATACAGACGCTATCTGCGCACGTTACCCATGTAGTTTCCCTTTATTACAGCCCCTGTCGCATTCACTTATGACAAGTAAACACGCATGACTTGATCGTTGTACTGCGTGAGGTTCATGGTGGTTGAGATCACGATCTTTGTCGCGCTTGTCAGGTTGCGAGCTTCAAGCTCTGGCACAATGGTTTATGAGCTTCGGATAGCCCTTACTCTAATCATTGTGGGCAGTAGTCAAAATATAGGAGATGAGGAAAAACCATGATTTCGGTGCGTAGATAGAGGCAGGCTGGCTGCCTGTTGTATTGGTATGGGACCTAAGTTATGCATCTATAAATTGAATGTTCCATTGGGTGTGGGACCTTTCCTCAGGCATTCCATTGACCAAAGGCCATCTGATGAACCATGAAACTATCAAACCACTTCCCTTACCAGCTTCAAAGTGAGCTCATCTTGTGAATATAAAGTTAGTTACCTACATTGTATGTACTGTATGTGCAGATAAAGGCGCCTGAGTTGCACCATATTGAATCTCGTGATTGGATCGGGCGGAGTGAGGGGCAACACCGCCCCAATTCCCGCTTTATTCGGTAGGGGTGTTTGACTTGTCCGAACTCCGAGCCTCAAGAGCATTCGTAACAAAGTCGAAACACTCTCCTCTCTCCACCAACTTCAACCTGACATTCTGTCATTACTGCGCCTTTATTACGCTGCAACAGCATCGCCAAAGCCACCCGCTCGCTCCATTTTCATCAATACAATCGCGTCTTTATACTCGCATCACAAGTAATATCGGACCCTTCGGGCGCAACATCTGCAACCATGGCTTCGGATCGCCAAACTATTATGGAAGTGAACCGATCGCTTCGCAACATCAAAAATGTAAACAGATGCCCTCCGACCTGTCGCGCTGTCTTATATATCAACTTCTTCCGACTGAACATTGGCTAACACCTCAAAGGAGCTCGAGAACCTCCTTGAGCGAGGCGTGATTGACGATTCGGTCTACGATACCATCAATACCGCTCTCCCTCCCGAGTCTTCACTCTCGGGCCCTCTCCAAACTGCCACCGGCGCCAACAAGAATAATTCCAACACCACTGCTGCTAAGGCCGCTTCTCCTGCGCCAAGCTCCCACGCGCCTCCCACCAAGGCCTTCGAGGACCTCAAAGTCAAGTCATCATCCCCCGCGCCACCCGCTTACGACCAGACGCCTCCTCCCGGCCTCCCCAACCGCAACGTTAAGCCTACCGTCGCCCATGCCCGCGCTCTATACCGCTATGCCGCCTCCGACGGCCGCGACCTGTCTTTCGAGAAGGACGATCGCATCGCTGTGTACGAATACATGAACCAGGACTGGTGGATGGGTCGCAACGAGCGCACAGGACTGGAGGGTATCTTCCCCCGCAACTACGTCCTCGTCGACCAAGAGACCAAGAAGCCCGCTACACCTGTACCACAGCCTCAGTACGGATACCCTGCTTACTCGCAAGGCCCGCCCCCTCAGCAGAACCCTTACAATGCTAATGTGCCGCCCATGGCTGTCGCTGAGGGATCTGGACAGCAGCAGGGACAGGAGGGAGATGGCAAGGATAGCAAGGTGAACCAGTACGGCAAGAAGTTTGGTAAGAAGCTGGGTAACGCTGCTATTTTTGGTGCTGGTGCCACCATCGGAGGAAACATTGTCAACAGCATCTTTTAGACTTTATATCGCTGGAAGAATGTCTTGTTTTTCGGTTACTAGGCGCACATACTGGGCGTTGGGAGTTCATAGACATGTTGATATATTCTCAAGAAGATGGTGCATGTGTTGAGTCTTGCGTACAATAGGGATAATAAATGACTGCTGCGATTAAGGGAATCTGCTTTATTCTGACAGAATTCACTCAATAACTGTGAAGAAATTTTGAATACCTGTGTATTTTACTGGTAACGGTCTTCACTCTATGCCCTCGATCTTATCTTATGAGGCGCTGTTCATCATGGCTGGTGGGTCTGGTTGGCCGGTATACTGTGTGCGAAACAGTGCCAGAATAAAATCTTCAACGTAAAATGGAGCCATGATCAATGCTTGCACTGTACGTCGCAAAATTTCTTGTTGACCTCGAGAAATCTTAGACGAAAGAATTCAGCAACACCATAACCAGGACACAGTCTTCACCATGTCGACTTCAAAAAAGCGGCAAGCGGAGGACGCTCCTGCTCAACCTAAGCCAAAGAAAAGCAAAAAGAGAAAGGCGAAGGATGCGCCCGATGACGAACTGCTCGATACTGAGCTCGGCCTCAACACGCTCTTCACCAAGATGGACAACCAGCTCTTGGCGGATCACCTGGCTCAGAAATTGGGACGATTCGGTAGCGACTTGAGTGCTATTGAGATTTCTGACATGACTGTCTCAGGTAAGACTCAGAATGCCATTTTTGACGAAGACTTTACTCACAAGTGTCCAGCCAACGCCATCCAAGACACCACTTCATGGCAAGAGCCAAGAACCTTGGACAAGTTTCCCGATTTCCTGGAGAACGTCTCAGAGAACCCTGAGAAATTGATGAAGGCCCCCAAAAAGAAGGGCTCACCTCATACCCTCATTGTTGCAGGCGCAGGTTTGAGAGCTGCGGATATTACCAGGTCGATGCGCAAGTTCCAAAGCAAGGACAATTCCATCGCGAAGCTGGTATGTTTCACTGACCAATTCATCGATTACCGCACCACTAACATGAACTTGCTAGTTTGCCAAGCACATGAAAGTTGAAGAGCAGGTTCAGTTCCTTCAGAACCACAGGACAGGAATCGGTATCGGTACACCCGCCCGACTTATGGATCTCATCGATAACGGTAAGTCTGGTCCCAGTTCATATCCACTCACCGCATCTCGCATCACAAGTCACAAGCAGGGACTAACTTTGACAGGCGCCCTCTCCTTGGATAATCTGAAGCGTCTTGTTGTTGATGCCTCCCATATCGATCAGAAGAAGCGCGGCGTCATGGATATGAAGGATACGATGATGCCTCTCGCCCGTTTCCTCTCGAGAAAGGAGTTCAAGGATAGATATGGCGACGAGAAGAAGCCGCTGGCTTTGTTGTTTTATTAGATGGATACGATACCCTTAATCTAGAAGAGATGAATACTATTGAGCCTTTTCTCTCCATTTAGGCCCTCTACCGACTGTGTGTATAGATCCTGCAGGAAGGCACGATCTCCAGCATAGTGATTGAACGCTCCTGCTACTCCCCTTGAGCTGTAGCAGATTGTGCTTGGCTTTTCATCTCCGAAAATTTCTCAGTCTTTTGTTCCTCGCATCATTGTCCGTCGCCTTCACCTTTCAGCTGACAAGCTCGCTTTTGGAACGCATCTGACTTTCTTTTTGGATTCCTTCCCTCGATCACTCTCCTTGGCACTGTCGTTTAAAATCAACACTCACTTGCTTCCCTCACGCAATCATGCGATCTCAGTTCGCGGGATTGTTATTCAGCTTTGTTGGCTGTACACTAAGCCTTGATACATCTACACCAGGTAAGACTTCTGAGCTTTTGCCAACGATTAGGCTAACCAAGAGATACAGAATGTGCTACTACCTGCTCCCACAAACTTATGCACCATCATGGCATTTTTACTGTTGAGGGTCTCTGTGATGACATAGTCGTTCAGCGAGTAGGTGTTCACACCATTCCGTCGAGTAATGGTGGATTAACCATGGATACAGGAACTATTTTCATGCTTAGCCACCTTTTGTACTGATCAGTATGGCCAGGCCTTGACAAGTACTCTTTTGGCATGCTCTCGTCATGGTGCTTCCATCAGCCATCTTCTTCCCGCCAAACTTCAACACATGAGTCTTGCTACAAGGCAACCTGGTCCTGCCGTAGCTCGCTCTGATATGGCCAACTTCGGGTTTGGAGGTCGTTTCAGTTTGTTTGTCGATTGCAAAGCTGGCTCTGATGGTGTTCTTACACTGTCTCTCCCCGAGTCCACCTCTTATTCTGTTTGCCAACCCGTTCCGGGTGGTGGCTCCCCTTCCTACTCAGGAGATGGGAATGATAGCCCCAATGCTGGGTCACGCCCATCGACTGGCTGTACAGGCTCGAACAACCCTTCTTCTGCGGGCTCCGGGAACGACCAAGCTAGGACATCCGGAAACGCGGCCCCCGGAGTCGGTGTTAATGATGGAGCTGGGGCCTCGAATTCTGATGCCGACTGTGATCAAGACAATTCGAAAGATGGTCCGCCACATACTGGTAACGACAGCGGCCAGCCTCAACCAGCTCCAGCTCCTGCCGCAGTACAGAATTCTGAATCCCTATCGCCAGAAGCTCCCGACCCTGAACCTGCTCAAAACAACCCTTACTGTGTCGACGGCGACGGCGATGGCGTTACTGGCTGTTACGGTTCGAACCAGCCTCCAATTGCCAACACAGGCGACGGAAATATTTGCTCTGATCCCAACGCTGACAATGGTTGCGGCTCTCCCTCACCTTCTTCACCTCAACCAGAGTACCCTGCCGTTCCAAACTATTGCTCTTGTGATGCGGGAGATTCATCTTGTCATGGAACAGGTGATGCTGGACCTAACCCAGGGTCTGGTAGCCCGCCTGCAAACCCGCCGCCACCACTACCCCCCCAGCCCGACACAAACACTCCTCTTTATAATGGGCCTTCCTGTGGTGGGATACTCGGTCCTTATTCAGGACAGGAAAATGGCCTTCCTTCACCTGGTCAAGATCTACAAGGGAATGGCGCCCCAGAACCCGCCAACCTTCTTCCGCCCGCGTCCCTGCCTTTAAGTTCTCTAGAAGGTCAGGTCACCGATGGCCCTTACAACACTCGGAACAATGAGCAGCCTGATACCCTACCTCGTCAATCAGACAATGACCATATAGGTATCGGACAGGAAGGTTGCGGTATGGGGAGTGACAATAATGATGGGTTAGATGGAAAAGGCGATCTCAGCCCCGAAGTACCGGGGACTATAGCAATATCTGTGCAATCTACTCCGCCTCAGCAGTCAGCTTCAGCCCAGACTTCAGGACCGCCTGTTCAATTGGAACCTCTTCAGCCCACAGAGTACAATATCGCTGGTGGCACCTATGAAGGACCTCAGGTGGCCACGGTAATTCCGCCTACGCAGGAGAGCGCTGAAACCGAGGTCATAACCGTCTAGCCGACAAAGGGCCCTTCAATGTACTCACCACAATCTTATTCAAAGGAAGGTGTCATGGCTGACATAAAAAGAAGGCAAGAAAATGACCAAGAGGTCGACACTTTTGCCCGATCCAGCGCTGCTTCAGTTACGTCGTTCGTCCGGGCAGATCTTTCATCAGATGCAGTCATGACTGGACCGTCATTTATGGCTTCAAGTGACTCAGTAATGTTTCGGATACCTTCGCGCTCGTCGCTTGCTTTCGCTTCTCTCATGTTCTTTGTGGCACGGTTCTTGCAATTCTTCACGACTGTCAACACAATGATGCAACTGGTGTATCTATTCTTGTTTCTGGGACTATGGATGAGAGGATTCTAGGGATTACATTGTTTTTAACAATCTGTATCCATTGGTGTCGTAATATGGAAGAAGAGGGCGCGGGAGTCTTCTAATGGATGATATCACGGTAGTTTAAATACCACAATAACATATTGAACTGTTATCACTCATTTATGAATGATCGGGTCTTTGTAACAATCTTAATGATGACCCCACCAGCAAGCTAGCTTCTTTAATATGATGCGATCACAACCGAGTTCGTGCATGTATCCCTGGGCTGTTTTCTTTTGGTATCTGACAGTATCCTTGCAAATATGGTATGTGAGCTATATAGTCTCAATTATACCAAGTCTTACCCCCATTTCCCTTCATAATCTCCTTGTATTTTATCCCCAGAGTCCTCATCGCCTCATCCTCACAAACTTCCCACTTACTCATCAGCTGCCTCACCCCTTCAACCACCTTTTCATCTTTTGGGTCCTTTGCCTTGGTGAGCATATGACCCAAAAGTTCCCAACAGAGATAATCTCTCAGAGTCGGCTGTTCCGTCGTTGCGAGGTCATACTCTTGTACTTCTTCTACTAGCCTGAGTGCGAAACGACCAAACGACTGCGTGAGGGGCCAGCTGTCGAGTTCCTCCTTTAGCTTCTCGAAATCCATATGGTAAGGGTGGTATTGGCGTCCCGCAAGGCCTTCGATAAAATTGTAAAGCTCTTTCAAGAATGTCTGCTCCTCTGCAGCCGTTGAATCGGGTAAGGGAACAGGTATCGTCCTAAGCCTCACCCAGAACACGCTAGGTAGCCTACGAGGCTCGGCTTCCTTCCTGCGTATACGTTCCTGGATATGTTCCGTCTTTGAGATTATTTCTCTAATAGTCGGCACGGCATTTTGCATCCAGTCATCCCAACTTTGCCGGTCGTCGAAGCGTGACCCGCCGACGGCCCGTACCATTATCCTAAACATGTCTACTTGACCGATCTTGAGTAATCTCTCTACATATTCAACCACAAAAGACTGAAGCATTTGTAGAGAAACACCGTTATTGGCCAGCTTGGATTCGCGCTCGGCAGTTCTCTTTTGAACCATGGCAGCAGCATGTAGAGCTACGTCCCTGGGCGAACCTTGCTCGCCGTTGGCAAATTGTGAAAGCCAATGCTTGCCTGCTTTTGAGTTGACGAGTTCGCCATCTTCCTGGATGGCTTTTGTGATGCGTTCTATTCCAGGACTGGGATCAACGTTGATAAGTGCAGCGGACCGGACCATGTTGAAGACTGATACAGGCGTGTAGGGCATAAGACATCTGAAAAGCATGGATAGCTGAAACAGATGGACAGGGAGTTGAGGAATCTCTTCGTTCTCGCTCATGGAGAAGTTGTTCTTGGCCAGGAAAAGCTTTAGCCAACGGGTATTGTTGATAGCTGACTGCTCTATAGCGCCCATGACGAGTGATGCAAGTCTAATTCTATCCTCATCGTTTAGATTTGCTCCATGGACTTTGGATGTCAGTAAATCGAGGATGGGCGTCTCGCTGCCAATGTCAGGGAGTGAAGAGTTCTGGGCTGAAGCAGCGGTCCAATCGTCTTCAGTCATTCCGCGTCGCTCATTGAGCTGTGCGACTGCAGGCACGATGTACTCCTCGACGGAATCTAGAATACGTTTCCGCAGACTGGAAGGGCAGGTTGGCTCCTCGATGATTGCGAAGAGGCTGCTTGTGATAGTGATGCGTACATCGATGTGTCGCGCCTCGGCAAGGAGACCGATGAGGATCTCACAAGATGAAGAAGGGTCAATAAAGAGATTGCACTGCAGGAGTTGGGCAAGCAGCTTGACAGTAGTGACCTTGATAGATGGCTCCCGAGAGGTACTGGCCTCGGCTGGCGCATCAGTACCCCCTGTTGCTTCCTTCGCTCTGTTTCCTTCTTCTCTGTCATCTGTGTTGCGGTTTTGTTCCCTCATCTTCTCCTTCATAGCGCTGGCCATGGTATATAACACGTCCTTCGCAGCCTTGGCGGGAAGAACAGAAAGGAAACCCACATGGAGAAGGTTGCGGTGCCAGGAAGAACTCTCTTTCGCATCTTCGCCGTCCAGAACCAGGTCACGGATGAAAGAACCCGCCAAGGAAGGTTGATCACTAGAAGCCAGGCGGTCAATGACGAAGACAATGTTCTGCATCTGTGTCCGTACGGCTTCAGGCCCCAGTCGCGTTCTCATCTGATCAATAAGGAAGCGTGCCAGCTCTGCCAGCAAGGGGGCAGAAAGAGCTGTGCTTGAAAGTAGCCTGTAGACGTAGATGGCATTTACAGAATCGCGGTTGGATTCAGAGGTAAGAGATTCGAAGAGCGAGCTGCCACTGGTCGAAGCGTGAACTGGGTTTCGGATAATAGCCGCGACCTCGATGAGAACATCCGTAGTAGGCTTCCAGACAATCTCCATCATATCCCTCTGGCATATCTCGCGGTCAGAATCGGAGCACTTTCCAAGATTCTTGAAGAAAGGATCCAACCAACTCATACGTTGATCAGCAACAGCCTTGACGAGATCGAGCAGCCAAGACCAACCGTGGGCCTTGAAACCGGGCTCTCCAACTGCAAGTGTCGCCATCTCAACGATGTTAATAAGTGTTTTGTTTGCAATCTCGATGTCCTTGCTTGCTAGTGATGAGGTGAATGAAACTACGCCTTCGGGCGATTTTACACTCTCATCTGGCATGGAAGCCAAAAGCTCTTCGAGCTCCTTCGTCTTAAAAGTACTTCTACTGAAAATACCTAAGCTTGTCAGGGGGCCCTTGATGAAGCGTCGTGACCAGATGACGGTGTCGCTGAGAGTTTGCAGGTCTCCAGCAGCGACGCACAGATTCACTGCCGCCATCGCCCAGTAAGCGCGCTGCGCAGCATTGCGTGACTGTTGTGCATTCATTCTCCTCTCGTTAATAAGAGTAATCGCGCGCTGAAGCCATCCCGGGTGCTGGTCCTGCGTCTTTGACTTGCGTATCAACAACGCTCTAACAATCTCAACGTCTCCAATAAAACCGTAATTGATGTCGTCTTGACGAAGAACTGTTCTGCTATCGTCCGAGACATAAAGGAAGTTGCTTTTTGGGTAAATGCGCTCCAGTTTCTCAAATAGTAGCAATGACCTTTTGAGGCCAAGAGAGAAGAATAACTCACACGGCCATGTGCCTTCAGGAAGCTGCTTGAGCCGAGAGAGATCTTGCTCCGAGTTGCCCTCAATGTCGATTCGGTAGTCTTTATGGTGCAAAAGGAAGAGACGGAAGAGGTCATATCTCTCCTCGGAACCTAATTTCTTGGGCATGCAAATGAATTGGCGAATGCGTTCCAGGCCAAGAGGCCATTTCTCCTTCGGCAACAGTCCAATTGTTCGTATCAAGCAAGATTCGTATTGTCGCTTGCTTTCGCTGTCTTGGTGTGCTTCAGACCATCGATCAACAATATAATGAGGCAAGCCGCCTGGTTCGAGCACCAGCTGTCCTGCAGATTCTTCCTCGTGCTTGTTGATGCACTCAAGTATAAGATTGAGATGTTTCCTGCGCGTGTCGACATCATATTTCCTTTTGAGGAGCCGCTTGAGCAAGGGCATGGCCACTTCCCGAATCAAGTCATACGGGATGATGCCCTTGCCCTCCTTGGCGAGAATTGTTGTCCAGAGTTTCTCGCAAAAGGCTATATTGCCACGGAACAGACTCCTATACTGGCAGAACGTGACTCTTCCTTTCATGGAGAAAATATCTTCCAGGAACTTATTCTCATGCTGCTCCCGGTGACCGAGGAAGAGACGCTTGTCTTGTCGAGAGTTCCATTTAAATTTCATGTCTTTCTCAAATCTCTGTATTAATTCAAGATTGCACGCCGGAATGATGTCGTGGTAAAGATTAGTCAAAGGCCTGTCGTCCTCTTGCCCCTCGTAGAGTATTATAACAAGCTCACCAAGAGCTGCACGTCTCTGAGGCCGTGCTTTCTGAGCCGATGCTGTGCGTCCCAGAAGTTTGCATATGTAGCGCAAGTCTCGAATGCTGAGCTCGGCCATCAGGCTGGCGAGTCCAGAGGCTCCTCCTATAGCTTCCCATGCTGGCTGGAAGCGGTCCTCACGGCGTAAGGCCTTTGTGAACTGGGGAATGGCATATGTTCGCTTTTTGGCACTCTGTGTCTGGCGTAGACTTTCTACTATTTCGGACTCATCGCGGCGAGGCATGTTTGCTAAGATGGTGTTTGCGTTGACGGAGGGAAATGGATGGGGAGTGGCCACTTAAATGGGGTCAGCACAGAACATCTCAGGTGAAAAGGCGCCACGGCGTGACTAATAAGGAAATCTCCGACTAAGATTAAAAGCCAACATCGACAGCACATCCGTTGAACAAGGCCAATAGGCGTCTAATTTTATTCTCGCTGAGTGGGTAGTATATCACCCACCATGATATGATGGTCTGCCGATCGAATCATTACATTAATGCTCTCTTTATTAATGAATGTAGCAGTTAGTTACCGAATTAGCTACCCTAGACTCACGCATCATACTTAGCGCTTGAGATTGATGCACGTAAGGTAACCTTGTATAAATGCAATACTCTTTACTAGAGTCAATGACAGGGAAGATTCCGGGCTATTTACCAATGGCACCCTCGAAACATACCTACTATTCCTATATTGTAGTGAGAGAATCCAATACTGAACGTTTTCGACTCGTATATCTCCTTGCTGAACAACTGCAGTACTGAGGTATTCTCTAGCCGCAAACATTGCGCACTCCTCGACGCTAAGAGGAAGAGGTTCTAATTCAGCTGGAGCACCAAAGGTATAGACAGCGGTTATACACTATGCCACAACTCTCGTGACACCAAGAGCTCACAACGATGAAGATGGCCACCATGACGACCGGGACATACACCGCCCGTATAACGCAGCCCTGGATCGTATCGTCATCTGGCTCTGGCACAGCAAGCGGGTAATTATTTTCCCCAGAAATCATAGCAATCATATTAAACAGCGTCACTAGTGTAACATCGATGTTTAATATAGCGGTGCTGCTGGTCCATAGCACATCAAGCCTTGGAATGTTGGAACCCATTGACCCAGAGATGTGCCAGACGCCATGCTTTCAATGGCTTTCTCCGCGACTGGTGCCAAGATAGAGCAGCTAGGCGATATAGATTGTATCCTATCCTTGCCTTGTAAGTTATTTGGACGGCCACCTTGATAGACCTACGAAAGGTTCGTAGCTTGTATTAGTCGACGGGTTTGCTAAGTGTATATATGTTTAGAATGAAGTCTTATTGACAGTGTTCATGAATCAAATCATAATTTATAACACAAGGATCAGTTCGTAAGAAGATCCCGGAGGTCAGATTGGCTGAACAATTACAAACCTTCATCTGGGATACAGAGAAATTATTATATGCTACTCTATTCAAGGGTGCCAACAGTCACATTACCGAGGGATCGACTGCGCAAAAAGAGACATTATAAAAAAAGAAAACGAGAGAAAAGGAATCCAAAAAAATGATTCGCATGTTTGAAACATGTGGCGGATCTCTCCCGCCGGGAATTGAACCCGGGTCTCAAGCGTGACAAGCTTGCATACTGACCACTATACTACGGAAGATAGCAGGTTGAACCTGTTGTAGCTGGTGTTTTGATTGGCTGACGTTAATAATAGTATACATATATACCGCCGTTTGGTATGAAAATTCAAACGACCTTTTCTAACGTGGGATCAAAGGCTAAATACCTAGATAGCATCTAGAGTTTGGTATATATATAGCTTAAATTGTTAAAATTTATTATTGTTGTAGTTCGTATACGTCATGTTGAATTTGTCCCCCCATTTGTGTTACATTTTAAGCCTCACCCCAAATCTCATTGGCCATCTCCCTAACCAGCGTAAGCTTCTTCTTCTCTTCCTCAAAGTTAAGAGGATATCCAGACTCATGAGTACTGAATCCACACTGAGGGCTAACAGAAATCCTCTGCAGCGCCTCCTTCTGAGTCTCACCAGTTCCCTTGGCCACCCAGTCAGCAGCGCTCAGCACACGCTTCTTCATTTCCTCTTTATCCTCCAGTTGGGGTAGCTTGGTGCTAATAACACCAATCACAACGTTCTTGTCCTTGGGGAGGAACTGAAGAGGTTCGAAACCACCAGAGCGCTCCGTGTCGTACTCAAGGTAGAATGTGTTCACGTTGAGGTTGCGGAAGAGCTTCTCGGCGATGATGTCGTATTTACCCTCAGCGAAGTGACGGCCGCCAATGAAGTTTCCGCGGCAGAGATGAATACCTGTGTGCATGTCTGCGGGGATCTTGGAGAGACAGTCGTTGTAGAGCTTGATGTAAGCGTCGAGAAGATCATCGACAGTGCCAATGTTATCAGGGTCAGCAGCCCAGCCGTCGCGGAACTTTTGACTGCAGAAGTCTATATATCATGTCAGCATAGGCACTCTTATTGTATAGTCTCAACTTACAAGCCATGCCGGGATCATCGAATTGAACGTTTCGGAGACCAGCCTGGTAGAGCTGGTCAAGCTCATCCTGATAAACCTTTGCGACATCCTGGAAGTACTCCTCATCGTTCTTGTACACTTCAGGGGCATAAGCCTTGCCTTGCTTGTAACGCATGTGGAACCAAGCGGGCGTAATCATCGTGAGCTTGATAGAACCCCATTCCTCCTTTGGGACAAACTTCTGGACGAGCTTCAGCTCATGAAGATTTGAGACAGACTTCTTAGGGTTGTGAGATAGCTTTCCTCCAGCAATGACAGAATCACCGGGCATAACCTGACGGTCCTTCTCAATCAAGCTCACCACGTCAGGGTGGTAAAGACGGAAGAGGGCGGCCTCGGCGTTTGAGAGTTGGGTGGTTCCGTCAAACTCATCCCACATGAGACCCCAGAAACGGGTACGGGTGAATTCTCCGCTGTTGACGGCCTTGAAGCCTAGGTCCTGCTGCTTCTTCACGACTTCCTTGATGGCCTCGTTCTCCACAGCCTCAAGGCCAGCATTCTCGGGGGTAAGACCCTTCTCGCGGATCTGCTCTCTGACGTCAAGAAGAGCTTGAGGTCGGAGCAGAGAGCCCATGTGCTCAGCACGGAAAGGCTTGAGAGTAGGTGCCATATTGATCGATGTTCAAATATTACGTATAAGGTTCAAACTTGCAGGAGGGAATTACCTGGAGACGCTTTTTTTTAAATGATCTCGAGTAATCTTGCAATGAGGGGCGTTGCCATGAAGATTGCGGGGCCTCTCATCCTGGAGCGGGGTCCGTTCTAATAAGAAAAGGGTTGAACGGCCGAGTCTAAAGAAAGCTTTGCCCGTTTCCATCTGCCGTTTTCCGTATTCCCGGTTAAGTCTCAATGGTGGTGGGATAGAGAGAGGGGTAACGACCGGAAAGGCAAATGCCCGATACTGAAAGGGAAGACGCTACGCTCCATGATGCACTATGTTGCATTGAGGAGTGGTCGCTTATTCTGGTGGGTGTGAGCACCTTTGCACTCACTTGGTGGTGAGCTCAACTGAGGGGCAGTCACGATATTTATAACCTATATTCAAGAACCTCGAGGCCTTGGTTTAACAAGAAAGCTCAATATTGACATCTTGATAGCACGGAGTTGAGTTTATGTATATTCATTGGTATAACGGTAGTTTCACCGCACATCTATGCAACGGGTTGATTTTCGTGTTGGAGTAGGTTGTTGCTCGGAGATTATTCAAGTTTAAGTGATCGCATTCAGCTATATGCAAAGCCCGCCTTGTGAAACATGCTCATGCATATAAATCCGGGGAAATCTAATAATAGATTATCCATTTGAAGAAAGCCATCGAATATGCAGAAGAAAGAAAATCAAAACCTCCTTATACTTAGCCACGATATCGATGATTAATAAGAGGAAGTTTTTTCAAGAATGAGGCTATTTACGCCACTGAGACTTTAATTATCCTTTCCCAATACATCCAATATCGAAGGCAACGCGTAGTTCGTGAGGGACTGGTGAAGGGGAATCTGATTTACTGGAAATACCCAAGGTCAACAATGATACGAGAATATGCGTGCATTATTTGCTTAATTCATGGTCCATAGTACCTACATGGCACCTTATGGCTAAGGTTAGTTGGGGATATTTGAGGCTGGGTTTTAGGTAAAGGAGACTTGAGGTTAGGTCTTGATCAATACAGCAGGGAACATATCAATAGCCCAAAACTTCTGTGCAGCGATATAGTCAGAAACATATTTTACGTAGAGGCTGATCATGCAACCACATACGATAAATCTCGCACACATGGAACTTGGCAAGTTCCGAGCGATTCCGATCAATAGGTTGGACATAATAGCCCTCATTTTCCGAGAGCACCCATGGTGCATTGGATTGATTCCAAAGCGATCTCGTTCTCAGCGGTTCGGGTTTCAGATAACTTACATAAGGCTCGTGACGTGTGAGTTTTGCGGTCAAAGCTAATAATGGATTCCTTTCAGAGACCTCTCTGAGAACAAATTTACCAAGGCTATGTTCAAGAAGAACTAATAGTCTGAAATAAATAGTTCATAGTGTGTTGGTCACAGGAACTAAAGGGCTCGGTAAGACAGAAGGCTTTCGAAGTGCCATATATCCGCTGACCTTCCGACTAGTTTGAACCAGGTGTTGCGTATCATCCTCGAAAGATACCCCAAGGTCTCTAAAGGTCTGGAAATACGTGCTACCCTGTAACTGGTTATTGTGTCCGTAGGTAAAATTTCGACGATTTGAAATAGAGAGAGGATGATCGTCGAAAAGCCACATGTATTGGCATCCATTGTTCTTGAAAGATCCAAATGGATGGGCGTTCAGACCAGACGACACGATAATGCGGCGAGGCGGATCAGAACGTCGAACACTAATAGTAGGCTGAACCACTTATTCGGGGCCTTCCATGGAGCTCTGAGAATACAGGTGTAAGCCCATGGAAATGGGTATCAAGATGCAAATACGTGTTTGCTGGTTCTCCAATACTCGAGAAGAATTGACCTGACGCTTCCATACGTGCAATCCTATCTGTTATTCTTGTGAAGTTCAAGGTAGTTATTCAGGGCTTAAAGTGTCTTTTATAACATAACTTACAACGTAGACCTTGAACTTGCCATCAAAGAGCAACGAAACGGCACCTCTGGGGACAGGAAATAATGGATGGAAAGCCTACGGTGATAGGAGCAGTTCTGGGCCAGTAATATTCTTCATACACGATCTACTGTTCTGGGCAGGCAGCGAGAGTTAGCAGCGCCACCGACGTGCTGTCCTACCTGCGGACAATCCGTTGGCCGAGCTCTCTATGGAATCTCCTAGGGACTTAGGGCTGGGGAGAAGAAAACACGAGACTTGATAGAGAGTTGAGTTCTGGGGTTAGTGAGGATCGATAGGTAGGATCTTCTTCCGCTCGGCCCGGCCCGGCCCGGTCCACCTGCCTAACTCAATCGATGATCAAAAAGGGACTGGGCATTCAAACATAGCAGCACTATTCCCAACACGTTGGGTTAAGATGTGCACCTGGGCAATGAAATCATCATTTATACTGCGAGCCAAGGAGAGTAGGAGGTTTGAAGTGGGGTAATGCGCTGCAGGTCCTATCCGAGGCTGAAGGAATAAGCTTCAGGTAGCCTGTTCTTTAGCCATAGGTACTGTGATTCGATCCAAAGGATGGAGAACTGGCGTACTTTGAACAAAACAAATCCAACCGAGAGGCTTGGTGTCATGTTGCCAAAGGATGATGGGCCGTGAGATTTACTTGACTGAACTGCCCGACGAGCACCTGGTCTGGCACTAGACCAAGCTGCTACATAAGCCACTGCCTGAGTTCCTGCGCTGCCACGCCTTCTGGTTAGCTCTTCACGAAGCATGCATTCATCTCTTTGAGGATGCCGGGCGACCAGTCTGGGTCAACCTACATTGGAAAAAGAAATAGTTTCTTAAATTATTATGTCATATCGGTGTAAAGCGCTAGTCGTCACACTAGAATATCCGGGAGGTTTAAAGAAACATTTAGTTCGCACTTTTTAGTCGGCCAAGACCGATGAAGAACATATAAGCGAGTAGTGAGTTTCTTCTGATGTATTGGTCTATAATATGCACTTAGAAATGATGTAGTTTCCACTACTATACCTGGCCCATGGTTCATCAAGATAGTTGGTTGGTTCTATGTACGACATCATTAGCCAGACTCGCTAGGTGGCGACCATATTCGAAACCCCTCCCAGAAATAGTCTTCATTCGTTTGACGACAGTAAGATCTTAGGTCCTGCATCTCTTCACGACATTCCCGTAAGGTCGCTTGTACTGAATGTAAGGTGGGACGGAAATAAATATTGTATAACAATGCGGGCCTGGCAGTGTCTATGAGTCTGGCAGAGACCCACTTAGATCTCACGACATAAATATGACTGCCCTCCGGCATTCCAAATGCCAGCACTTTCATATATCCTGCTGGTCCGGCGAAATTGGGCAATTCTGTAAGATCAATTGTTTTGTACACCCAGCTCAAGATGGAGTCCATCAGTGCTCTTACATTCATCTCGATGATCATGAATCCGACCTTCCTGGGGAGCCGATTCTCAAAGCCTGGGGCGACTGGAGATGCTGTGCGGAAGAAATGATGGTTATCCAGTAATACCTCTGAATCCAAAATGATAGGAAATTTGCCTGTCATACTGGCACCGGCTCGTAGGAAGACTAGGAAGATACCCGTGACGCGGGCCATCAGGTGGTTTCCAAAATAAAATGTGTCCCAAAACCTCGTCATCACTCTCAATAGTGAAACGAGAACCTTGAACCAAAGGCTCCCGATGGAACATTTTGAAGCTGTGGAATGCATAGTGCGATTCGGGCTGTTGCCGCACTCAAAGATGTACTCAATATCTTCCATGAGTTCATCCTGGTCGGAGTAAGACAGAGAAGTATGGCATAGGCTTTCAAGTAGGTAGAGAACGACGTCATATGCGTCCTCATCTCCAAGGCTTTGTAAACTATGCATTGTAAACTCATAATGCCCGCGGAGGAATGCACGTATCATGAACCAAGCCACAGGGTCCTGAAAATCAAAACCGACAGTTTTACACCGGTCAGGGAGAGGCAGAAAACCTCTATTATAGACATCCAGTGTAATTCCAAGAAAGGAGAAGGTAAGCTCGTAAGAGAAGGTTTGCTCATGCCGCGAATAATAAAGCATATGCAGCACTTCATCTAAATCCAAGGTTGGTGAGAGTCGGTTCTTGGCCAGTATAGCTTTAAAGCTCCGAGTTAAAAGTTCTTCTTGCGGCATATCGCAAGTTTGCCAGAGGCTGTGGCCTTCTTTTGTCTCGAGCAAGAATTCCTTTGCGGATCTGTGCGTAAAGTCGATCCTACCACTCCAACGGGCAATCTCTAGAAGCCCAGAGCACCCAGAATCTAGCTGATTCCTCATGACATCGCACTTTTCATCCAGGTATTCCGGTGAGATTTGGTCACCCAAAATGGTATATTTGTCCAATAGCTCTGGTTCCATGGCCATCATGCATTCAAATACTGTCACCTTCGAACACTTAAATTCCCTCGTGGATGCGAGAAGAGTCAGGTTGATGGCCATCGATACATGTTGCCGGTAGATTTTTAGATCCTCAGCCGAGCGCAGTATAATATCTTGGTACACCTTTATGAGATCTTTCGGCATTGCGTTCAGACGCTGCTCAATCTCATTCTTTGAATCGCCATTGTTGACGCCTCTAATCAAAGACTGCGTGACGAGTACAGCCCATAAGAAGATGCCGTCGGCCAGTAGAGCAACTTGCCAAGCAAGTTGTGGGATTTCTAGGCCTTGTGGGCTCAGCACTATCGACTTGTTCAAGGCGGTCTCAGAATACTCAGCAATACCAGATCTCGTCAACTTATGCATTTGGAGATAAGGATAGTCTGAGAAATGGAGTTGAAATAGGCGCTCCGGACGGCTCGAGACGCAAATTTTGATTTCAGAAGATGCCAGAGCTTTGATCAACCCTAGAAGATCCTGCAACTCTTGCCCTGGAATGGCTTCATCAATGGCATCGATGAATATACAAATAGGCTGGGACGACTCTTCTCTAAATCTATGGAGCAGCTGGCAAAGCTCCTTTTGATCCCAGTCAGACGGCGAGACTTTGCGAAATGTGGCGGTTGTGTCGTTGAAATATGTCGAGAAACTGATATTATGAGATAGCAGCTGATAGGCCATGGAACAGAGAAAGCCTTTAAAGGATTGTTGAAAAAGGCTACCTGGTTTCCAGAAGAAGTGTGAGAGGATAATGACGCCTTCACGCCAACTCTTTAAAGCTGTGAGGGTTCTAGGATCGGACAAGAGAAATTTCATCAAGGTGCTCTTTCCGGACCCTGGCTTTCCACTTATCCAGTAGATTGGCTGATCGGATGTGAGCCAAGTACTGAAGCTTTCCTCATGTTTTCCTGCGGGTGACGGCATTGAGGGTTTGTTCTTTTGAGAGTCCTTGTTGCGGCCGTTAAAAATCCACTCGAGTGTCGAAGGTGTTTCTGAGGCTACAGTAGTCTTTCTTTCGTTCATCTCTGTAAAATGAAGGCTTTGTAGAATGACCTTTCGTAGTCCCTGATCCTCATGCACCCCTTCAACAGCTCTATAGCCACAGGTCAGCTTAATTGCCTATGGCAGCTTGAGGTTGAGGAAGAACTCACTTCATTGTGATATCCCAGTATCCAAGAAAGGCTTTTGTACATGCTGCGGCACAGGCAGCAGCATACTCTTGCCAGTATTTATTCTTATGACTATCGGCGTAGTCACAAACACTCTTTATGACGAGGCAAGGGAAAATCTCCCAGACTCCAACGCTCTCCATTTCGAATCCTATTACTTTCCTTTCTTGTATGAGCTGATCTCGATCTTTCCCTGACTTCATCACAGTGTCCCCGGAGGCAAACGTTCCAAAGTGTATCATAGGATTGGGCTCTGTTACTTCTCGGTCTGTTCCAAAATTGCGCCGGTGATTTTTGACGTCGCATCCGAGTTCCTCGCAGCCTACTCTGAGGGCCTCTGGACAGACCGGGTCTGCTTCACTCTCGCAAGAGGCGCAAGTGGTACATGTAGACGGGTCTCGATGCATGTGCCGATAATCTGGAGGGAACAGTATATCTTTGCAGCGCCCGGGATATCGCACTGGGAGGAGGTCCATGTATTCGCGAGTCGCCGTTCGCAACCTCTCACTCTGCCTCGCCGTGGTAAGCTTAGCCAAGAGGCTTCTGATCTCCAGATTCGGCCTTCCGAGGCTCTCGTTCAAAGTGTCCTTCATCTCAAACCCGTCTGGAAATCGACGGCCAAAATCGTATTGTATAACACCAGTGCTGATAATAATGTCGCCGAGTTGAATATGCTCTTTATCGTAGAAAGGAGCACCGCCACAGACACCAACAACAAGTGCTAGGTTAATATTCTGGAAGCTCATCCGACAGAAGGCTGCGATATCTATTATTGTAAGTACAATGTCTGATCTTGAGGCCGTATTGAGTGCTAACTTCCTGCTGCGACCTTTCCCATACCTGGAAGGTGAGCTAACACCACATTGTGGCAACCGATAACGCCAGTCGAGTATGAGTTTGGATCGCCACGTGCTTTTCCAAAGCAGAGCCCATTGTCTTCATCCCAGTGATGGTCAAATAAAGCGATGACAGCGTCAGCCTCGAGAGTCAGAGCGCATATGATGGCGATCTCAAAATCATCACGGGTCTTTGGGCGACAGGGTTGCTTCGGGGGCATATTGAGAGGCGACCAGGTCAGGACACTGGTGATCGTAGAGCAGATAGATGACTTGTCGAAGTATGTTCGACAAAAGCTGACTCCGGATAGCTTGATCAGACTTAATGTAGCCGCACGAGATTCAGATGAATAACTCCTGGCGCTACGGCCACCAATTGGAGTCTTTAGAAATGCATATGCTAACAAGGGGGCTGAAATAAAGCTCACAATTGGATGGAGCAACTTGAGGTATTTTCGCGCCGGTATCGAAATACCCTGGACTTATGGATAAGTAGTTATTCGGGTTTAAATGGTCCAACTTCACGGTACTATAGAACCCAACCATCTGACTATAATCGAAGATACCTTCTTAGAATCCAAGCTAAGTATTCTTTATCATGCAGTCTTATAAAACTTTGCTTAACCGGGATCGTCTGACATCAACGTTCATTTATCAATGAATTGTAAATAGATAAACATTTCTCACTTTTGGATGAACTCGGTGCGTATGCGCTACAGCATTTACGAGACAAGAGGTCACCTCCTGTGGTTAGTAAATTTTACTGTATATTGATGAATAGCCAAAGAAATCTCGAACTCGGAAGATCGCATCATCTGGCCGGTTATTGCATGGGGACTGTTGTAAGACAAGAAGCGGAGAAGTTGGCGTGGGGGTCATCGGAGTCAAACGAGCGAGTTCTTATCGATCGACGCTCAGACTCACAGAAGCAAATTGACAGAATAATGGACTTTAAACTACCTAGTTAAGAATGAAGACGAGATAAAGAAGGAGATTAAATTATATTTAGTAACGTTCTTTCTGTAACCAATCCTTTTTTGCCGTGGTGAACCCATCGTCATTACCAAACCCCACGGTGGTGGTCATGCTGAGAGTACTAAGTTTGACCAAGTCGTGCCGCGGCTGAAAAGATGGTGAGTGCGCCCTGTGATTGAAGCAACCAAGACAGATCCAATGTGATTTTGCCTGTAATCGGAATTTCCTTTTGTAGGAGGCCATCACGATGAACTTATGTTCTACAGCGCATCCTCAGTGGCCTTAACGACTCGGCTAGCTCGGGGAGTCCGATGAGAAAGGTGGGGATTGATTGTATTTGGTGTCACAGATCAACAGATCAGTACAACCATGAATAAACTTACCTGCCTACCTACCCAAGAAACTTGATAGTTCGGTTTCCGTAGAAAATTGTCTAGGCTTTATAATCATTCCTCATATCTATTATTTATACCCCAGTTCCCCACAGACTAGAAGTAAAAACAATTTACGATGCTTACCTATCATCTTCGATGACACCAACAACCAAGTGACGCCATAAGCGGGAACATCACAAGGATTAATGTCAGCAGAGATCAACGGATTGTGGCACGCGAGCCCCCGCGCACAAGCACGCACAAGATCGTATTAGTACTAGTATTAGTTGTCAATTGCGCGATCAAACCCCTCTACCTCGCAATCCGGGGAGCTTCTAATCACATTTGGTTTCTCTTCTTCAATATCAAACCACCGGCGGTCCATCTCTGAACCTGCCTGTGCTATATAATACCAAAAAGAAAAGCCCCATGCCGCCTTCGTCAAACGCAGAGGCCGGTTGTCTCCTAGACTCAGAAACCATGACGACAAACAAAGAAGAGGAGCGCAAGAACTACGGGGCGATCAATAATAACGATGATCACCCAAGCAGTCTTGTCGAAGCAGCCGACGATGAAGCCATCATCCCCAAAGGCGCCCTCGATCCAGTCTACGAGGCAAAAGCCCGCATTCTCAACCGCGCTGTGAGTTTTCCCTCTGTTCATCTGAGCTGTCAGATATTAACCCCGCTAGATCCAAGATCTTGGGATGGGGAGGTATCAATGGGAGCTTTTTGTCGTCATAGGCTTTGGCTGGGCGAGTGATAATCTCTGGCCAATTGTTACATCGCTTATTCTTCCACCTGTCGCAAATGAGTTCAGGGTAAGCAGTCCGCCATATCTGACACTGGCTCAAAATATCGGCCTCCTAGCCGGGGCGATGTGTTTTGGCTTTGGCAGCGACGTGTGTAGGTCACCCAACATTCATTTACTACCCAACATCTTGCTTATTGTTGTTTCTCTAGTCGGTCGAAAGTGGGCATTTAACATCACACTCGGACTTACGGCCATTTGGGGTCTTGTTTCAGCCAGCGCCCCCAATTTTGCAGCGATTGGTATTTTCGCCGCACTTTGGTCGTTTGGTGTTGGCGGCAATCTACCAGTCGACTCTGCCATTTTTCTTGAGTTTTTACCAGCTTCTCACCAATATTTGCTCACCGTGCTTTCTATCGATTGGGCTATTGCACAGGTTATTGGCACACTCATTGCATGGCCTCTTTTGGGTAATTATACATGCGAACAGGATACAGTATGTCGACGCGGCGATAATATGGGCTGGAGATATTTCACCATCACGGTTGGTGGTCTGACCTTGCTCATGTTCCTTGCGCGCTTTCTGCTTTTCAAGATTTATGAGTCGCCGAAATATCTCATGAGTAAGGGTCGTGATGAAGAAGCCGTAAAAGTGGTGCACACTGTGGCTAAGAAGAATGGGAAGACGTCGACACTTAGCATCGAGGACCTCAAAGCTTGCGAACCTGAGGGATATGTTGCGCAGACAGATGTAAGCGTCGCGTTGAAGAGATACCTAGAAAAGGTTGATTTGTCGCATATCAAAGCCCTCTTCGCTACGAGAAAACTCGGACTCAGCACTGGATTGATTATGACAGTTTGGGCTCTCATCGGTCTTGGATATCCCCTCTACAACGCTTTTATTCCGTACATCCAGGCGACAAAGGGTGCTGATTTCGGTGACGGAAGCACATATCTCACATACCGCAACAGTCTCATCATTGCTGCTCTTGGTGTACCGGGTGCGTTACTGGGAGGTTGGCTTGTTGAGTTGCCTCGACTGGGAAGGAAGGGAACATTATCACTCAGCACCATCCTCACAGGTGTGTTTCTCTACTGTTCGACTACTGCGACGACTAGCGACAGTTTACTCGGTTGGCAATGCGCTTTCAACTTTTGCAGCAACATCATGTATGCTGTTCTGTATTCGTTTACGCCAGAATTGTTTCCCACGCCTCATCGAGGAACGGGAAATGCGCTATGTGCTTCGTGCAACAGAATCTTTGGCATCATGGCAGTAAGTTTATCCTTAACTCAAAACGAATGCTTGTCTAATAGATACAGCCTATAATTGCCATTTTTGCGGATTTAGAAACGTCTGTCCCTGTCTATGTAAGTGGCGGTCTTTTCATCGCCGCTGGACTTTTCGTCTTGGTTATGCCATTCGAGTCCAGAGGAAAAGCGGCACTTTGAGAGAAATTATTGTGATACCCGATTGGATACATGGATAATATAATGATTAGAATGAATTATCGGCAAGGATAGAAATGGAACATGCATTCTTTTGGGCTGTAATAAAGTAGTTACTCGATACACGATATCATTGCAAGGATAATGGCATACGGACTGATATCAGTCACATTACTTCTCTTACTGCTTCATATCTCTGTCCTTAACAAGATCAGTCTCAAAAGACAGTCCAGCCTCCTTTCGTATTATCCCATACATAGAGGAAGAGTCCAACGATCTTCCATTAGCTTCGGAGAACTGCTTAGCCTCTTTCAGATGCTTGATAGCAACTTCAGCAACTTCCAACTTCGTGCCAGACTGCTCAGCAAGGGCAATTCCATGCCCAACGTCCTTGATGGCTAAGTTCAGATCTGACCAGGGTCGATCGCCTCGTGCTGGCATATATGCTCCGGTGGTTAGGCGTTGAGACATGGAAAATGCAAGTGGGCCGTATTGTTGCTCGATCAAGGCCTCGAGGTTTCTGCTTCCAAGTCCGGAATTTTCTGCGAGGACGTGTGCTTCTGCGACAACCTCCATCATACCAGCCGTGATAAAATTTCTATTCTCAATTGTCAGTCAAACACAAAGGCTTTGAGGAGAATACTGACCCTGCGGTCTTCATTTTACTAGACAATCGTACATCCTCACCAACCCGAATGACACCTCTTCCCATCACACCCTCAAGATACGGATTGATTTTCTGAACAGCATCGTCAGGTCCAGCAACTATCCATAACAACTTACCCTGCGCCGCAACTGGGCTCGCTCCGAAGACTGGCGAGGCAATAAATTGAGCACCCTTCTCGCTCAAACGAGCTTGAGCTGTGGCCGAAGAGTCAGGATGAACGGTTGACGTATCGGCAATGACCTTTCCAGCTAGTTGATCGGACACTTCAGGGTCGATGATTGCATCGAGAGTTGCTTCAAGTGCGGAATCATCGCTGAGAGATAGAAACACGATATCGCAATTTGTGACGAGGTCTCTTGCTGTAGCTGCGGACTGGGCACCGAGGTCCTTTAGCAGGTCTCCGCGAGAGATAGTGCGGTTGTAGTAGATGAGACTTTGAGCGCCTGTTGATCTCAGATGCTTTTGTAGGTTGGTAGCCATTGGCAGGCCCATCGACCCAAGGCCTGTAGTTATCGTCAATACTATGGCTACATTATTGAAGGAGGGACGTACCTATCCAACCGATTTGAGGAGATGCCATTTTAAAGTAAGGTCAAGTCCGTATGTATAAAGTCAGAGTATGGCAAATTTTAGTTGATGAGCGTTTTTATTTACATCTGTGGAATAGAATCCTGGTGAGTCAAGATGATCCTTTCGGAAATAAACCCCGCGGCCTCGGAGGTAATGACGAACCTTGTCACCCTGTTTGAGTCATCGACAATAGAAATCAAGTGTCATATTTCATGCTTCAATTTCGAGGTAACATTGTCCGGTTTTAAAAGGTTCAATGTCATTCTAGTGGCTTTCACATGTCGTTATGGCTATCCACTCTCCTTGACCAAGCTGATTTCAGTTGGAACCTCCCATGAGGCTACCTACATATCTCATGGTACTTTTGTTGCAGGCTAGCTTAGTAATAAAACGAAGTGTCTGTGTTTAGTTGTTTACTTATTGAAATCCAGACTACTATTCCAAAAAGGACATTTCAGCCCCAACTGTGTCAAAGCTGAAAGTGGCGGCTCAGCCATGTTACGAGGTAGGCTGTGAAGACAGCGCAGCACAACTACCCCTCCTGCATCAACCGTTCAAGGTTCTCCTTTCTTTCGTTGACATGTTGTAACTGTTAACGGCACCTCAACATAACCCCTTATCACCATGGAAGCAGTGGGCGCCGCGGCTAGCATCGCTACCTTTGTGACGATTGCCTTCTCAGTAACCAAGTCAATCAACGAAGCCTTATCTGCCATCAAAGATGGTCCGAAAGTCATTTGTTTTCTAATGGATGAGATCACCCAACTTGAGAGTATTCTACAACGACTTGCCCGAGTATCTTTCGTATCTATTGATGCCTCTGATATATCTGAGCTCAAGGGACTGGTTAAGAAATGTCAAGATGACTTGGTCGACTTCGCCTCAAAGCTTCAATCGGTTGATATCTCAAGCGCCGATGGTCGGAGAGAGAGATTGTGGAGGAAGGTGAAGATTTGCTTCACAGAAAAGGATCTTGACCAGATTCGCCATGTGATCAGAGGCCACATTCAACTTCTCACGGTTCGATTGAATCTCATACAAATTCAGCAGGGATCATTTACAGCAACCCAATCGACAGAGATCTTTAGTCTTCTTCAAAAGCTCAGACAAGACGTGGTCGCATTGCAAATATCAACCAACCCTGGACAACCCCCTGAAGCTGAATCGTCGTTTACGCCATCAAGAATCACAGAACTGAATGATGAGGGAGCGACTATTCCTCCTGATACTGAATTTGATGAAAGTATCAACCGTCTGATGCGGCTTCTGGAGAAGAAACCATGTGTGGTCGAGTCCGATGACTCACAGGAGCTTGTCAGAGACTTGGAACGTCTTCTTCAATCAGTTCAAGAAGATTCCCAATGTTTGGGTTCAGAAGAAACTCGTCAAAATACATCCGAAGATATTTCAAAAGAGATGAAACTCATCACGAGCCTCGTTTTCTCTGCTCCGTCGATGAATATCAATAAGAATGGTGGGAATATGCCCTTCGATCTGTTTTCTGATGCTAACGCACATAGGACCGGTAAGGCCTTTCCTAATAACGAGACAAGGGTTCAGAGTTTCTCAAGAACGAAAGAGAAAAATCATTGATGCTGATGATGGGGCCGTGACAATCGCGACAACTAAGAGACGCCGAAAACTCATATCTCAGTTACAGGACGACCAGGATAATGCTGAATGGGGAAGAGAATTCTTTGCAAAATTCACCTACAAATCCAAAAGCAAGAACATGATGCTTACCCTGTCGGTGAATCAGGGTCAGCTGTTATTCGACAGCTTTACCAGCATGTTGCCAACCATAACGGTCTGTAATATTATACCAAGGGACTCACCAGTATTCAATATAGCCCAGCAAGGATCGGTTGGAGAACTTCTCAAATTAATTGCCGATGGTGAGGCCAGTCTCCGTGACCATGATACCAATGGCTGGTCATTGCTCCATGTAAGTAATCTTAACCCTCAACGTACGTACATGTCCCAAGCTAATTTATGCCGTCCATCCTGCAGCACTCAGTGAATAACGTCCAGATGTTGAAATTCCTTATTGAACATGGACTAGATGTGGATGAAATTGCATCTGTCCCTGGACAGGAAAACTGGAAAACGTATGAGAGCTGTTCCAGCGCTTCTTCGTCCTAAAATGATAACCATTTCGGCAGAACTCCTTTGATGATTGCCCATGATGATCACATTCCAGCAAGCAATTACGAGTCACTTTTATATGCAGGGGCCGATCCAACCTTGTACATCCCAGGGCAGGACAGTGCAATCGAATATGTAGCTATCGTTGATGTAAGTATACTATCACCAAACTTCGGTTAGTTCTAATAAAGGTAGTCGGATGAAATGCTGCTTAAAAGAAGACGAGCTTTTGATATAGGCCCGTTCATCTATGCGGATTCCGGGACGTTTCAAAATCAAAATCTGATCCCAAGGGTTTGTCGCTGTCGCTGTCGTTACTCGGAGCAAGATTCGAGCTCCTGGAGTCCTCGGCAAATACGTCAAGACATAGAATCTCTCTTGAAAAAAGGATACAATATTAACAGCACTTTCTGTGGGGAGACTGGTCTTCATATCCTCTTCGAAGAATGTGCCTGCCACACGAAAAACCAACAAGAACAAAGAGATTTATTAGTATACATGGTGAACCAAGGCGCCGACGTGTACGCCGTTGACGCGGTTGGTTATCATGTATCGCAATATGCTTACAATGTCATATGTGAAAGCTGTTACTTGTTCGACTCATCTTCAAAGGGCGATCTCTGGGATGCGGTTCTCGATCAGTGCGGCTATGACATTCTGGAATTCAGAAAAGCTTTTCCACGAAAGGCGCGATATACGAATGGGTATACCCGCAGACATTTCGAAGAGCTCTGGCATGGAAGGGAACACCGTTGTCCTTACTGGGATGATTGGCCTTGGCCAGCCCATGTCGAAGACGGCATGGAGCCACTAGTAAGAGGCCGGCTTTGCAGAAGGTGCTTGGACTGTTCACGAAGTCCTGACTGTTTTAACTGTGGCGTTTGTCTGTCAGTTTATCGTTTCCATTGCAATAGTAGTACTCACCGGCACGACGATTCCTGTCCAAAAGTACAAGTTGCACGGTGGAAGGAAAAGCCATGCGGCGATTGGGTTCTGGTTCAAGAAGTCACTGAGCCTTGTGACCAAAACTCCGAGCCAGGGCCCAGGATGAACCAACAAGCCGCAATGCCTAATGGCTTTTCCTGGCAAGATGGTACAGTCACAATGGAGCATATCGGGCTGGACTGTCAGGACCTTCGGCAGCAAGGGGAGTTGTACAAGAATCCATGGCAAGAGGACATTGAGATGGTTTTGGAGAACTAACACGGTGGTGTCTTTGGGCGCTCAGGATCTAGGCTAGGAGAAGTACAGAGCTTTCAATAATTTGCATGGTTAGTATATCATTCCAATTCCCCTTTCCGAAGTTTTGTTTTTCTCTATAGGTCAGCTTCCTCATACTTAATGTCCGTCCATCCCTCCCCGTCAATCTCGGGCAGATCCATGATCTTATTATCCGCTCCAAACCGATGCAAAGTATCAGTTCCCCAGAACTCGGTGAACTTTTCCGGTCGCCATCTCCAAACCTTGGCAAACCTTTCCTCCAGAGTACCCTCCATACAATCGGTGATGAACTTGCCAATTGATGTGATATGCTTGTATCCCGTGCCACAATCACCAGAAGCAATAACGAGTGAGGGATGTCGGGGATGGTAGGTGATCAGGAACATTCTATCCTTCGTATCGGCACACCAGCAGATTCGAGCGTGAACAAGTGGTCTGTCCGCCAGGTGAGGCATGATTTCTTGCAGAAACTCTTTCATACGACGTTCAGACTCGAGAGGGACTTGGTGCTTGGCGAAGGGGATAGACTGCGGGAATTTGGAACCAGCCCTCATGACCCAATTACAATAGCCAGGATGTTCATCGCACATCTTGAGTTGATCTAGATCCAGATCCGGTTCCATAAAGAAACCTTGGTTGATGTTGAAGAGAGGAGGAAGGTTTCTGTACATCTTTGCTTCCTCGGGTGTCATCTGGATATGGCCCAATGTCCAGGCAGTTGGTCGGATTTGATTCTCAAAGTCAATGAAGAACTCTGCCGAGGCACCTGCTGAGAGAATCGTTCGGTGAGCTCTGTGTTCCTTGCCATCTGCAGTCTTGGCACCGCGGACATCTCCATCCTCAAAAAGAAGGGTCTCGGCTTTTCCCTCAGGAGAGCCGGTGATGAAGCTGACGCCAAGTCTCTTGCTTTCCTCAAAAGCTGCAATCATAGCTTTTCGGGCATGAACCCAACCAGAACCTTTGGGCTTATAGATGCCCTTCCATCCAGGGAATTCACCTGTCAGAATACCATCTGGCATAGTATTTCTGAAGTCTTCTGCTGTGTTGAGGGGTGTGTATTGGTCGATATCGTCACCACTCCTCACATCTTGTACTTCCTTGATAGACTCGGGCGTTGATCCAGCAAGTACGGATCCCGTGTTATGGCAGTAGGGCTTAAAGACAGGGTCATGTAGCCAGCCGTGACCTGCGGCGAAATTAAGGGCCTTCCAGATAGAGTCTTCATCATCGCCGTTGCTGTCAGAGCCACCTGTCTATGTTAGCTAAGGTTTATCAAGTCGTATGGTGGAGGTGCCATACCGAGTCTTCCCGCAAGTTTATTTACATCATGACCGGCTGAGATAGGTGATGGAATATGATTGACATCGAGAACAGTGACGTTGGTATATCCTCGACGAGCAAGGTGTAGTGCCGAAGAAACACCCCACGTTCCGCCCCCAATGATGAGAATTGGGGACTGTTTGCTGAGAGTTGGTGCCATGCTTGTGAGTTAGCGAGACTTTGGAGTTACTCCGAAAAATAGTAGGTGAGAGATTATTAGCTCAGACCCTGAAAGATATAATAAATGCCCAACATTGTTACTATCGGTGAAGGTACAGCCGACAAACGACACGTTGGTAGGTATGTCCAGCCGAAGCTTTAGGGTAGTGGGGCTAACGTCTGTTAAGAAATACTTAAGCATTAACTAAGCTTATCCGAGACTTTAAGTAGTTCTTATCATGTTATACTCCACAAGCTCGTCCCATGTAGATGGAAAAATCAGGTGATCCCACCAAGTGGAGGTAACGAACGAGAATGTCACCATCCCATGGCATCGTGTCCAAACTCCCCCGCTTTTTCCATCCACCTCATCCTCATCCTCACAAGCATTTACGGATATAGTTGACACGAATCCTCCCTCTCGGCTGCTCTGGCCCGTCCGCAATGCCCCGACGCCGTCCCCCCGGTAAAACCGGCCCCGTCCAACGGCGGACAAGGTCGGGTTGCCAGACATGCCGGACTCGCAAGGTTAAATGCGATGAAGCTAAACCTGCATGTCGGAATTGTGTCTCTCGAGGGCTCGCGTGCAATACGACCTTACAACTAAAATGGGAATCCGAGTTTACTGCAAGGGGACTGTCCTTCGGACGAGAGGGTGTTTGGGGTAAGGACACTGGGCGCAAAAAGCCACAGGCTTACTCGCCGAGGGTGATAGATCACTTCATTGAGCCTCACCATTTCATCAATACTTACCATAGCGACTTCATTCATGATCCGAACTATGAGGAGAGTCTTGTGAGGGAGGCAATGGAACTCAGAGAGGAAGCCGAATCTTCATCGTTAGCAATCATCCGTCGCCCGAGGTCACCACCAAGCTTGATACCCTCAATATCATCATTTCCTACTCTCAGCAGTCCCGAAAAAAGCCTTTTCGAATACTATCTGTTACGCCTATGTCCTCTCACAACACCTTCATCACAACTCGCCTCGCCCTTTGCGAATATGATAGGGCCTTTATTCACCCATTCCGGCCATGATCTTCTCGTTCAATCCGTCCTAGCATTTTCTGCTCGCCACAGAAGCATCACCGATCCAGCATGGTCTCGATCAGCAATGAAGATGAAAGGCAAAGCTCTAACCGGTCTTCTGGAAAGAATTCGATCTCCCCATGTCACCGCAGACATCATCTTAGATCCCCAAATCCCTGCAACAATGATGTTTCTATGTCTTTATGAGATATTAGATAACGGTGACTATCGATGGGTGTTCCATCTACGAGCAAGTCAAAACTTTATGCGGAAGCGTCACCAACTTGACCTTCAATCGAGTAAGAGCCCTGCATTTGGAAGTCTTGCTGCGTTTTCGGAGCGATATTTCGCGTTTCAAGATGTCATTAGCAGAACGGCCTGTGGAAATTCACCAATATTCGGTCTGGAGTATTGGCAGAGACCAGATCATACGGATGACATTGATGCTTGGATGGGATGTAGTCCGGCGATGGCGTCTGTAATTTTCAAGATCACTGAACTGGCTAGAACGCGGAGTCGAGATATGTCTCAGGCGGATTATAATATCCAGGTTCAGGAACTTGACAGGGAGTTGACCTCGGTTAGCTCCAATATCACGGCAGTAGAGGCTATGGATGAGAATGTCAGAAGATGCGTTGATCTGAAAAAGACGTCGGTGCAGCTTTACTTCCATTGTCTGCTTCGCGATGCAGATCCTTCAACTCCACAAGTTTCACAGCTCGTCATCAAGGTCCTGCACAGCATCCACAGTCTTATACAACAAGGCAGCGCAGCAGGGCTATTATTTTCCCTCTTTGTTGCAGCCGTGGAGCTAGATCCTCTGAACGACGACAAGATCTTCGAGCATAAAGGACTGGGTCAGTTTTTGTCAGGAAGACAGTTAGTCTTGGAGATCCTTGATTCGATGGTTGGTTTGACATTGGCGAATGTTGAGAGAACAAAAGCAGTTATTCTCAAGGTCTGGCGGATGAGAGACCTGCATACTCAGAAGGACTCTCCGGTATTGACTACTGAGGAGACGAATGATTGGAATAAGTTTGTAAGCCCGTATACTCAGAACCTTAACTTGGCGTAACTGGAATTGGGCAAAACTGTAAGACAGGCTGATATTGGAGTATGGTAGCATGTTTGTACTATATTAATGGATAATGATGGAATTTGCCATTACTGCACTTATCCTGTTGGTGCTTTCGGTTCTTCTACCGTAAGAGGAATCCGGGAAAGACAACATCCTCAGGATCAATGAAGAAGCTCATGCGTCCAACCAAGTTTGCAGTTCCCCTCACACGAGGAATACAAGCGGGAAATTCAACAGGACTTTCCTCCTCAGAAACAACATCTGCTTCAAACACCGTATCAATGATCGATCGATGCAAGAGTTTTGATTTCCCAGCACCCAGTCTTCCTTCAGCTAAAAGAATTGCTAGTCTTGCAGCTGTTCCAGAACCACAGGGTGAACGATCAATCTGCCCATCTGCAAAGATAGTAACGTTGCGTTGGCAGACTTCACCAGCTGGCCCAGTGCCCTCTTCGTTGAAGAATATGACTCCGTATAAATCGTATGTGCTGTAGTAAGCTCTGCTTCCAAGAGTTGCTTTGATCTCCCGCCCAAGATTGATGAAGTTGATGTATTGGCTTGGCCCAACGGTAAGACCTAGCTGGGCTGCGTCGATAGTAGCGTAGACAGCCCCTCCGAATGACAAGTCGACCTTGACATCGATATTTCGAGACGGAATAGTGACAGAGAGGTCTTTGGAGATTTGATAGCTCTTGACGTTGATGAAGTCACCATGAACCGGCTTCCCTTGCTTAACAGCAATCTTGGCCACAACCCTCCCCGATGGAACATCAACAACCACATCAACCTCACCGTCCACAGGTGCCTTAACAAGTTCGTTTGTAACAGCCCAATACCCCAAAGCTATGGTCCCATGTCCACATGCCGTTGAGAAGCCATCCTTGTGCCAGAACAGGACGCCAAAATGAGCTCCATCGTCATTCGGCGGGGTTATAAAACCGCCGTACATATCGGCATGGCCGCGTGGCTCATGACATAACGATTGGCGAAGCTTATCAAGGGGATGGTTGCGGTTGTTTACAACTGTGAGGCGGCGTTGAGCCACTGTTTGGCCTTGGGGAAGATATCCGGTCGGAAGAGTTTGGATGATGCGGAAGGGTTCGCCGGCGGTGTGCCAGTCTTCTGTATTGACCCAGAATGACATTTTGGGGAAGAAATTGCTTCAATTCTGTTGAATTGAACAAAAAGACAATTGTTTTATTTATGGCGAGGAAATTATTCATAAGATGCAGAGCTTTACTGGTGAATAGACAGACAACCTCAATGACTCCACTGTCGGGATGTGACTCCGACGAAGTTTGTTTAGCTAAGATTCCGCGGGTAGATCGAAATAGTTAATTTGAGGTGCCACTTGTGCGGATACTTAACTCGTACCTAGGTATCGTAGCATCCGCATGCTAAGTCTTACCTTTGATGTATGAGCCGAATGAACCACAAGAATAAAAAGAATTATGTACCACAGGTTACATAGATACATGTATAAGGCAAAGCTTCGGCAGTTGTGTTGTGTTGTGTTCAGGCATCGCAAAGCGATCCAATTATTTTTGGCTACGTATTACGCAGTCAATATCAAAGAATTACTTTGATACAGCTTGTTTCACGAAGGAATGCGCCCTGGTGGATTGAATTGGTCCAGGCTGAAGGTTATCTCCCTTGCTGCAAATATCAGGGGCTGGCCCTGCTGCCTTGACATCAATAGTCTGTCCATCCCCAGCCCTTGCAGTAGCCCTTGCAGTAGCCCTTGCATAAGCCACTGGAGTTAGGGCACCCTCATTTTAGAGATGCACACTTTCAATAAACACCAAGCAAATGCAGTCTCGATTTTACTGCTAGGCAAAGTATCGTAATTGTTAATTAATTAATTAGTTTGTTATGCTACATGTGCGCCATCTCTAATCTCCTCGGTACAGAAACATTTTATATCTGATCGGAGTAATACCATCCCATCTATCCATCATGATGAAAAAGCAAGCATATACACAACTATAGCACTAAGTAAGGCCTAGAAAATACGAGAGAAACTGTCACTATGATGAAAGCTGCCCGCACAAACATCATCCATCTTTGGTACAACCCGGCTATAACACAGCTCTCGTTATAGCGGCCTAACTCCTCTTCTTATGTACGAGTCGACATCATGAAGCGGCAAATAGCCAAGTGTCTTGGTAAAGCGTTTCATGCAATTGTGTCGCTTTCTGAGGTGCCCTCCCGACCTGCTTATGCCGTCTGCAGCGCGCTGGTGATCAAGCTTCTGCGTGCCAAACACCAAGTTCGGCCCCTCACATGTCAACATGCTGGTGACAAAGTTGAGAGCAATGTCTTCGCAGTTGAAGACCTTGTCCACGTACTGTCGCATGTTGGTCATGATTGGATCCTCCGAGAAGTAGTACTCCAGAAAGGACATGTGCGAGAACGCCAGACCCGTGAGGACCATCTGGTACTTGATATCGGATTTACAGAAATTATACATTGGCTTTCCGTCCTGATCGGCCTTCCAGCAGCGCCCAAAAGAGCCTGTTAGACGGTGCATGCCGGCACGTCGCCACTCCTGGAACACCCACTCAAGATCTCCAGCCGTCGTGTTGTAGTTCCAGTCATCGTCGGAAAGCAGCACTCCTTGAGTCGCGTAGAGTGGATCGGGGAGCAGCTTCTGGTTAAGGCTGTTCTTCTTTGAGTGACGGTATCGAACAGTGACGTTGTAGTCGGTAACAAAGTCCTCTGGGGGTTCTGTATCCATGTCGTTCCAGACGACGACAATCTCGTGGAGTGACGGGACCTTGTTCTCTGTGAGGTGCCTGAGGGTTACCGCGAGCTGTTCGGGGCGCTTGTAGGTTTCAAGGGAAATCCTGTATTCTGATTAGAAACTGGCTTGTCGAGTGGGTTTGCAACATACGTGAACTTGTCCTCCATGAGATGCCTCGTCTTTTCAACGGCTGCGTTCCAGGTTGTTATGTTGATAACTCTATCGCGTTTCCCACATTCGATCTTGTGCTCTAACGTAGAAATACTTTGAAGTTGAACGATGTCTTCTGAAGTGCCCTTCGCGTCATAGTCGACACCGTAGGTGGAAGCAAAGGTCATGCAGACTACAAAGCCTACAACGGAGAGGACCAAAACCATCCATTTCTTCGCGAGCCTGTGAGAGGGAATATACGAGTCGGTTAAGGGCTTGGATGATTCGTCGAAAGGCATAGGCCTCATCTCATCCTCGCTGCTTGAACGCGCCATGACAAATGAGTGAAAGTGACCTTGGCGTAGCGTCTAAACGAAGGAGTTGAGCATTGGGGAGTTGGCAAACAGAACGCGGTGTCGATAATACAGTAGGCCAAGAGTGAAAAGATAAAAGACAGAGATAAAGGCACATAAAACACAGTTCTGAAGGTAGAGAATAGGGGCAGAAGAAATTGAACTGTACTGTTGACAGCCGCAAGTGGAGGGACATGGGCATCAGATATGCAAGGGATTCTCCCTTTGAAAAGTCGCGTATCTAGTCGACACCAACCGAGGAATGGAGTTAGATCTATAATAGCGGGGCTGCGATTTGCTTATTACGATGTGCTATTGAAACCCAGTGGCGTATTGATAATCGCCGCGGCTGAGACGTATGCCCAAGGTATGTATGCAAGGGATTCCCTCTCCCTTGAAAAGCAGCTACGCAAAATATCCAATCAGAGAGTAATTAGGGCAGAGCTGAAATGACCGGGATTCCCCGTATTGCTTATTGTTATCGCAGAGACTCGAAAAAATCCAACGGGGTTGTGTAGACAGAGCTGTCTAAGACATGCGTATTGACCATTCTTGAGAGAGAGATATTGGATTTGCTGATTTGTCACTATCTGGTAACAAGGATATCCACAGCACCGTTCTATTTTGCTGAGTTTAAACGGTATAATCCATTGAAAGCTAGTGGCGAGTGATCTGTTCAAAGTTCAATGGTTAACCGGAGGATGAGGCATGGTAATTCCACATAGCCCATCTTGAGGTAAGGGCTAGATCAGACTTCTATTCCTTCTTCCTCGACGTTAGTACTAATCTGCAATCGCTCTAGCCTACCAGTGATGCATACCTCTCACGTCTAGCCTGTCGGATCTGGCCTCTCTCCCTTCAGAGACATCCCCGTGTCCATGAGGCTGAGAAGTCTCTGCAACTTTCCAACGGCGCGCATGCACGAGCTTTGCCCATTTGCTTTCCCGCTCCTGTCTCTTTTCCTTTTTCCCCTCATTAAAACTTTTCTCTTCCATTTTGCCTGGATCTGTCCCTTTCTTGAGGCCAGCAGGCGTAGTTTGACTGCGGCTGGAATCCATCTTGTACAATTAACATTCATTTGTGCTGGCTTATACTCATTCTTTGTCGTCTCATAACACATTTACTTTTCTATTCCTTCGTTTCCCATCTCACTCTATTCATCGCTACTGTTGGTAATTGAATAGATGGCACCCAGTATACAACTTCCAATGGCGAACTACGCACAGCTTCCTCTGGCAGAGTCAGCTGGTCCATCTCTGCCAAGGCAAGCCGACCGGCCATCGTCGTTGAAGGTCGGCCTGTATATGGTGTATGAACCTCTTACCAATCCCCACACGTGCCACTAATCGATCTTTCCAGTGCATGGATCGTCTCTTCGAACCTCACCATCCTATTCAACAAGTGGCTCATTGATACCGCTGGATTCAGTGAGTCAAAGCATTCACATACCCTTTAGGCACAGTCCATTAATAAGATCTATAGAATACCGTATGCTGTAACAAAGGATGAAGCTCACAAGACTTGCTTTTCTGACGGTGTTTAGCTATTTTACTGATATCATGGCATCTCGTTTTTGCCTCCGTCGTCACGCAAATCCTCGCGCACACGACAACGTTCCTCGACAGCCGCCATGAACTCCCCAAGACCTGGGATTTCTATCTCACAACCATACTCCCCATCGGAATCGTATCGTCCGGCTCCCTCGTCGCCTCCAACTTTGTCTACCTATACCTATCAGTCGCGTTCATTCAGATGCTCAAGGCCGCCTCGCCCGTTGTTGTCCTCGTCGTATCATATCTATTTGGCCTAGTTGATCCAACCATCGGAAAGATAGTTAATATCCTCGTCATTGTGTTGGGTGTTGCGGTCGCCAGTGCTGGTACGATTGAATTCTCTCTAATAGGGTTCTTCTTTCAGCTTGGCGGCCTGGCATTTGAGGCCGTTAGAGTCGTCATGATACAGGTCATGCTCAACAGTGAAGGTCTGAAGATGGATCCCATGGTCGGTCTTTATTACTATGCCCCTATTGTTGCGCTGTTGAATATGTGTGTGGCCTGTATCATTGAGATTCCATACTTTGACATGGCCGACTTGCACAGGGTGGGATTCCTGATGCTGTTTCTGAACGCTGCAGTTGCTTTTACGCTCAACTTTACCAGCATGGTTCTTGTAAGTCCAGTCGTCACATCAATATTCTCGTTGCTAACATTTGTACAGATCGGCAAAACATCTGGGCTTGTCATGTCTCTATCGGGTATCTTCAAGAACATCCTGCTCATTATCTGTTCGGTTTTAATCTGGCACGTCACCATCACGCCGATTCAACTCATCGGCTACACCACAACACTATGCGCACTCATATTCTATTCCTTCGGCCGGGAAAAGATTGTGGAGGCGTACAAGGCTTCTGCTAGCTGGGTGCTGGGTCTTGTTGGTGAATTAGCTCTCAACAAGGGCATATCTCCTGAGTTTCGAAAAGCACTCTGGGTTAGTCTGGCGGTTATTACTGTTCTCTTGACATGTTTGGCACTTTTTATAGGATACGGGACTGGTGCGTATAAGTCTGTAATGGAGTGGGCTTGGGCGCATTGAGTGAGGTTTTGTGATAGATATACTTAGATTGCATACTGTATCAATATATTCTCAGCACCTGACATGTCCCTGCCTATGTACAGCAGGAAGTTGTTTGTTTACCTTTATTACAACCCACATTGATCAGGGAAGGTAGGTGTTCCACGGTGGGCGGTTTCCCTTCCCCGGTGCAAGGTAGCAAACAAATTCAAGTAGGGAGGTACCTGCTTTGACTGTTTCACAACTTCCATCTCCGCCTCCGCCTCCGTCTCCGTCTCCGTCTCTATCCACGGATGACAAGTGATACTGCTACCTACTCTCGTTGTATTATTCTCGGCTTTTATCTTTCTTCTACTGTTTCTTTCTCGGCTCGTCTTGAAACTTTCTTCCCCTCGTCTCGCTTCTGATCACAGCGAATCATCCCTTCTTACTCCTTCATTCCTTTCTTTCTCGTTCTGGAACATTGACGCATCCCTGTCATCCTATTTTCTGTCTCTCTTTTATCGTCAACCATTGGGTGCGTCAATTGATCGTTCCAATGGCCCAGCTGTTTCAGTGCATCAGGCAAGGGACTCGATCCTTAATGCGCCACCTGATTCATGCCCCCGTTGCACTCCAAGTGATGAAGGCCAGGAGAGCCATTTATTTTTTGGTCCTCTCACTCATTCAGAAGTTTCTTGCGGTACCCTCTTTCGCTGCTGCCTCAACCCGCCAAAAAGGTTTCTCCAGCGGCACTATGTACAAGCTGTCTCCGCCTGGAGACATTGCTCTCACAAAAAGACTTCTTGCAGTCGTCTTTTCCATCTTGCTTCTTGCTAGCCTCGCTTGGAACACCACCCTTTCAATCAACGATCCTTATCGATGCAGGGCGCTGCTCGGCGAGAGCGAACGGAATGGCAGTTGGATGCATGCTATAGACAAGACGGGAGCACGTCGGCCCCTCACCCATTGGCAGCCCGATGGCTGCATACTACAGCATTACTCACCAAGGGATATCCGAGACTGTATAGGCGATGGCTATATGCTCTTCTCAGGCGACTCAACAACCCGTCAAGTCTTCTGGGGTATGGCCCGAATGGTAAGTTATGTTGCTTGATATCCACGGGTATCATCGTTCGACTACTGACTGGTCACTCAGCTGGATCGTAAGGGGGCGATCAAGGGTCGCTCAGAGGTAGACTGGCACGGAAGCTACAACAAAACCTTCAACGGCGTTCGAATGAGCTTTTACTGGAACCCTTATCTCTCCACCGACAGCACGTCCCCTCTGACCAAACACCTCGAGATCTTCAACCAGGAAAAGCACGAAAGGAACAAGGGGAAAAGGGGTCAAATCAAAGGCCCAGCGCTCACCATGCTTGGGGCTGGATCCTGGTATGCACTTCACTACTCCAGACACGAGTCCGTGAGGGGATTTGATCAAGCCTTGGACAATATCACCAACAAGATTCATCTGGGGGATCTACCTCGGTTCGGTACATCACGGATGGACCCTAAAGATGGTGTCGGCAATGAGCTGTTTATTGCCCCTGTCGCACCTCCTGACTACAAACTGCTGCCGCCCGAGCGGTCGGGGCCCGAAGGTATCGAGCCAGGCGAGGTAGAAGAAATTAACCAGTACATCTTTAGCCAAGAAAAAGAGCATAACCTTCGCCTGCTCCGGTCATTTCCACAACTATCCTTCAATCATCCTGAAGCTATTGTGGATAAGAAGGAGACTGGATTTCATGTCATCGACTCAGTCGCAGAGACCAAAGCCAGAATCTTGCTCAATCTTCGATGCAATGCGAAACTCGACAGGCTGAGAAGTTACCCTTATAGGCGAACTTGCTGTACCGACTATGGCACTCGATCGTGGACACATCTCTTTATCCTTTCAATTACCGCTCTCTACGCCGTTACGTGTATCTGCTACCAATTCGTCACTCTGTTCTCGTCGGTCGAGATAAAATGGCTTGACATCAAAGTTGGTATCTTTGCCGTCGCCCTTCTTTACTGCTACGCAGCCGACCGTACTCAGTTGTTCGCAAAGGGAAGAAAGGAGTGGTCCCCAACAGAATTCTCCCTTATCGTCGGGTTCTTCTTCAGTATAGCCCTGCTCACTATTCGCAAAACCAAGTTCCGCGCCCCTCGTCTTCCCGATTCTGGGGCTGTCTCGACAACAGTGGTCGAAGATGCGGGTGTGCTTTCAAGAGATCAAACTGAAGAATGGAAAGGGTGGATGCAGGCCGTGATTCTGGTCTATCATTGGACCGACGCCTCTCGCAATCTTCCCGTCTATATCTTGATCCGGTTGCTTGTGTCTTCTTTCCTCTTCCAGACTGGATATGGACACACTATCTACTTTCTCACCAAGAAGGACTTTTCATTCCGCCGGATTGCCAGTGTTATGTTGCGCCTGAACATGCTGACCTGCACTCTCGCGTACATCATGGGAACCGACTACCTGTATTACTACTTTGCGCCTCTTGTCAGTTTCTGGTTCATGGTCGTCTATATCACTATGGCAGTATTTCCGAGCCTCAACGACGGTATCAAGACCGTTTCCAGCAAGATCGTTGCATCTTTTATTCTTGTCACAGCCATCGTCAAACTCACACCAGTTCTCAAATGGGTATTCGCATTTCTCCGTGTCGTATTTCGCATCAATGGAAACCTTAACGACTGGGTATTCAGAATTAATATCGACATAGCTATTGTGTTTGTGGGTATGCTTGTAGGTGTTTTGCAACAGAAAATCGATCGAGATTCTGTTCGATATATCTACAAAACTGCCATCATCGCCTCAATAATGTCCATCTTGGGCTTCCTGTACCTCTGTACATACATGGATCGCAAGAATAGCTACAGAAAGATCCATCCGATAATTTCATTTGCACCCATCCTTGCCTTTATTGCTCTTCGGAACGCAACTCCTGCCATGAGGAATTATTACTCGACCGGTGCGGCGTGGCTTGGCCGATGCTCTCTGGAGACTTATATCCTCCAGTTCCACATCTTGCTCGCTGCAGATACGAAGGCCATCCTTCTCTTGGACATCTTCAAGGGTGATGGCACTCTGCTTGGCGATCGTTGGAGGGATCTAGCTATCATTGTCCCAGTGTTCCTCTGGATCAGCCACCTCGTCGCCGAAGCATCTGGGGAGATAGTCAAGCTGATTGTTGGTGGTGCGCCCAGGACAAATCAAACAATTCAGAGCAATCAAGAGGGTGAGGGCGAACTGAAAATCATCGAGCCTGTGTGGGAGAGCATGCCCATGCTCAACAACGTCCATCTGAGTCGTGCCAAAGACTTTGCCATTTCTGTTACCACAGGCCTTCCCTCTCGCATTGTAGCCATTCTTGGAGTTATGTGGCTGCTCAACTGGGTAAGCTAACTTTGGTTCTTGTTTTGGATCACTTTGCTAACAGATCATAGTTATACTAAAGCATTGGTTCATTTATAGATTTTATAGGGGGCATTGTGCTTCGGTTGGTCGGTGTGATACCTTAGTTTTAGTAGACTTAAGCACGGAAATTGAGCCTCAACCTTGGAGTTTTCCTTCTGGTCGTAGCCTGTTGGTATTTGATTTTCCAATAAGCAGTTGACCCTTGTCTCCGCTTTTAATGAATTTTGAGGTGCCTCTGAAGTATTTCTACATGTCTATTTCTACATGTCTATTCCTACTATTACCTTTCCAGAACAGTCTCCTCTTTGCGCAGTCCAGCCCATTCCCAGCAAGCCTTCCAAACGAAATTCCTCTCTCGATCATCCTTGCACACCGCATCCTCCTCCTGAGTCTTGAGTCCCATGAAGTACCCCTTAGCGCCTTCATATTCATCACCGACAGTTAGTTCAACGAGCTCTATGCCTGATTTTGCTACAGGTCGTATAAAATAGCTGAAATATTTCAAAACAGGTAACATGATGAACATGACTCTGAAAGTGAAGCGCAGATAAAGTGGTAGGATCCTGTGGGCTCGCGAATCGACCATGCCGGCTGGGTCCATGGCTATAGCCGTTATGCCAGACAACTTGGGGGTCTGTTTTCCTACTTAGTTTGCATATATCCTCGTGCATAGTGTAGGTTACCTTTTCCAGCCTGTCGTTCAGATCATTCATAAACATAATATTTGCCAACTTTGAGTTCCCATACCTTTGAAACCCCGTATCATACTTATGGCCAGATCTGTCATATTTCGGCTTGACTAGCAACTCCAGATCCTCCGGAATTCCTGCTCTCTCTTTGTAAAGCATATGCGGGCGATCAGGATAATGTATACCCGACCCCAGCATAGAAATCCTTCCATCCTCAGCCATACACGCAAGAAGCTTCAGCACTAGAAGAAATTGCGAAAGATGGTTAACCTGAAACGTCCTCTCGAATCCATCAGGTGTATAAACCGTTTCTGTGATAGACATGGTGAAAGCGTTGCAGGTGATGGCTTTTATAGGTGGTATTTCGCCTATTGCTATACGCTTCGCTGTGCTTTCCACGAATCTTCGTACGTTGGAGAGTAAGGAGAGATCGAGTTCGTGGATGGAGGACTGCGGGTACCAGGAAAGGAGGGCTGAGAGACGGGCGGTATTGGGATCGCTAGGGGATGAGTCGCGGACGGTGGCGAGTATAGTATAGTTTGGATATGTGAGGAGAATGTGTGAGATGAAGGCAAAGGCTAGAGAACCGTTTGCACCGGTTATTACGATTGTTCCTGACATTGTGAGGGTTTTGGGGGCTATGAGTTTTCTTAAACCATAGTGCTATTGAGACAAACAGTTATGTTGAACCTTTTTATCACTTATATATCTTAATTTCCTATCTCTTTCCTCGTGAGAATTGCGGTTTCTTATGTCCGCCCTTTTGTATAGTGTAGTTGACGGGAGTTCCGTGTAACTGTGAGACGGACTTCCATGGAGTTCCCCGCAGGTCAGACCATGAATTTCCCAGGAACATAGGCATCTTTACTGGTTTATCATTTCATGTCAGTCATCGGCGCTGCAAATATTATCATAGCATTGAAATATTCGGGTCTAGTTTTTGACTCTGAGATTTGAACCTGTGTCTATACTGTTCTGATTGGTCAAGAGAGTGAATGATTGGCGTGACGAGCCCCTTGGCTCCATTCAAGTAACCTTAAGATTAAGTTTAGTAAATGCTTAGTTCGGCACCAGCTCGACTTTGACAACTATAAATTTAGTCATCAATTGATCTTTAGAGCTTTACACAACCAATTATTCCTCCATATCATGAAATCACAGCCCGGAATGATGTCGTGTTTCGGCTTCAACAGTGTCATGGCCTTGATTGGCCGCTGACCTCCACATCGCCAGTTGCCGAGTTCGACCGCCTAATGACTGATTACCAATCTCATTTCCAGCAACATCGTGACATCCAACTCGACAATCCTGAAGCTCAACTCCAGAGGAACTCGTACCTGGTTGCGTACCAGCTCAAGAATGATGGACAGACTGAAATACAGCCGCTCTCAACTCGAGAATTACTACGATCGGATCGCACTACCGGCATCTGAAAGAGTGTACACTACCAGCAACCTCTCATCCGACGGTCAACTCGAGTTTCTCTTAACTCTGACAAGAAAGCAACTCCTCGCCGTTCCATTCGAGAATCTCACACTTCATTACTCATGGCATCGTACTGTTGACGTCAATGCGGACCATCTTTACGCTAAAATTGTGGGAGAGAAACGAGGCGGTTATTGCATGGAGAACAATAGCTTCTTCCACACTGTTCTTCTTTCACTGGGATACGATGTCTACATGGTTGGTGCAAGGGTCTTTAGTCCTGATGCGGGAAGATATGGTGGCCTCTCGCATTGTCTCAATGTTGTGACCATTGCGGAGAAGTCTTATGCTGTCGATGTTGGGTTTGGAGCTCGAACGCCTACTATGCCTTTGGAACTTGTGCCTGGACAAGTTTCTGATATGTGTGATGGGGCTCAAATGCGGTTACGATATGATACCATTTCACAGTACGTCAGCAAACAAGCGCTTTGGCTATACGAATATCGATCTCACGAAGGAGGCGAATGGACTCCACAATGGTGTTTCACAGATTTCGAGGTTATCCCTGAAGATATCCGTGTTATGAACATGTCTCCTTCACGAAGCCCTTCGAGCTTCTTCACATTCAGACTTCTTTGCGTTCAGTTTACTTCTGAAAAGGAAGATTGGTCGGAAGAAGGCTCGGTGAGGGATTTAGAGAATACTAGTGGCGGTATTGATGGTAGTTTTATTATCGATGGGAATGTTTACAGATATCGCAAAGGGGGGAAAGTGAAATGGGAAAAGACCTTTCAGAATGAAAATGAGCGACTGGAGGCGTTGAGGAAATACTTTGGTATTGAGTTGACTGTGGAGAATCAGAGGGCCATCAAAGGGACTGCTGGTGCTGTACCGTAGGTAGTTTACTACTTATGTACTCGTTTATATAAAGTGTTGAGGGACTAATATTAGCAGCCCATCTATTTTTCCTTTTTACTATTTCATATACTTCAACGTTTACTGAAACTCCATATCACCCAACAGAGCATGGTCACGCCGTTGAAAGGTTCATTTGAAAACCGGTCTCTTCAGAATTCCCATCTCCTTTAGCCAATATGGTACCATATACTTGCCCCTTCACCCTTCGATCCAGTTGATGGCATACGGAAAGCACCGTATCATATGGTTCTTTTGATAAAAGCCTGTTCGGTTTCTTGACCATACCAAAACAACTATCAAAAAGCCTTCGGTTCTCAGAGACAAAGTTGTGGCCCATAAACTCAATCATGTTGACGATGAGAAGGGTTACACATGGGGGTATGGTGCATGTATGAATCCCGTTGCCTCGGTTGTAGTAATATGGAGACTCACCATAGAATGTACTCGGTCAGCTGTCTTGAGATAAGCAACTCCAGACAAGTTCGGCCACACGTAACACATTACGTCCATCCTGAAATCAACACCGTTCAGAAGAATACCGGCTTGTGCAGTTTCTGGTGCAGAGCCCCCTGCTAAGGGCGAGGAGAAGAGCCTCGATGCTAGCTAAGCGGTCTTCACGGGCGGCAAGACGATCGGGTCTTTTGAGTTTGAGCATGCATCGATGATTCGATTACAGAACTCTTACTGAGATGACGTTTCAGTCACTGGCGCAAGTCCTCCATGGCGAGATATTGCCTTTTTTCGATGTGTACCTGTTACAGTGGTCTTACAAGTGACAGCGTATAGCGTACAGTTAGAACACGTCGGTTTGCGTCCATCGAATTTAATCTTGCGCGATACGCAATAATCGCAGACTGAAAACGATCATCTGTTTCGACGAGTCATTTTTACCTCACTGTAAGTGGTGTTACTGACTGCCGGTTAGCGGCATCTAAACCGGGACGAAATGTGATGTTTGCAGTTGAGTTTTGCGGCCGAAAGCTTCGCCGTTACATATCACCCGACATCAGTCCATCGGATAACGGCATGGGCGGAAAACCCGCTAAATTCCGCTGCATTGACAGGGGCAAGATACCTTGACCTTGACCCTAGTTATCTTTATTCATCCCTGAAGATCACTCCTGGTCATGGCAATTTTGGGATCATCATGAGGCCATTCCATCGTGTGCTTCTGCAAGATAGAAACAACTCATCTTGTTTAGCTTTGAGTTCAAAGTTTCCAGAGTTTTGCGGTTCTTTGTATCTCTTTGTACCATGCACTGAAAAGCTTCGCTTGAGGCGGGCCGAGTGCGGAGTTGAGATTGCCAGGGCACGGAAGATAATTGAAACGCCCCGCGATTCAAAAGTGCGGGGATGTTACTGTGCCTCACTCAACAAATTACAGTTCAATTCAATTCAATTCAATTAATTCAGAACAGCAAACTCCATTTTATTTCAGCCCAAGCGTTGAAGCCAAGCTCTAATTCTTATCGCGTTCATCGCGTATCATATCTAACTTGGTCTATCATTTATCTCTATCACAATTGTCTTGTCTATCATAACACACCAGACAAGGATATCTACTCCTTGGCCCAGCGCATGACTCCGTTGCTGGCAGGGTCGAGCTCTACGTACTTGAGAGTACCGAAGATGGTCCACAGCTGACCCAGGAAGTTGCGGCCGTCATGGCAATAGTGGTCGCCGACGACGGGCTTGATGGCCTCGGTGGCCTCGTCAGCCTTGTAGAAGGGGATCTTACTGCGAGGTGTTAGACGATGAATTGATGTTGAGTCAATTGAGGCAACTTACGGGAACAGGTGGTGGACGACGTGCTTCTCAATGATACCGTGGAAGAGGTGCTTTCCGATGAAACCAAAGTCACGGTCGACAGTGGCGAGAGCACCCTTGACGTAGGTCCAGCCCTCAGCGGTGTAGTGAGGAAGCTCGGCGTGGTGGTGGTGGAGGTAGGTGATGGCGACTAATGCCAATTAGCAAGAATCCAGCGATACGATGCGATGCAACTCCAACTTACCCAGCCAGTGGTGGACCCAGAAGTAGGGGACAGCGTAGAGGAAGAGAATGGTCGACACACCGACTTGCTTGGAAGCATAGTACAGGGCGGTACCCATAAGAGCAAGACCGATGTCGGAGATGAAGATGAAGATGGCCTCATTGGGACGGAACACAGCGCTGGTGGGCTCGAAGTGGCTGACGCGGAACCACTTGGCCAGGCGGCTCTTGGGCTCCCACTGTCGGCTACCCTTGCCAGCGGTGGCGTTGAAGAAGAGGTACGCCTGCCAGCCGAAGAGCTGGTGGAAGATGAGACGAACCATCTGGAAAACGGGGGTATCCTCAAAGAGTTCACCGAGGTTCATGCCAGCAAAGACAAGCGACTTGCTAGCCTTGCCGTCCTTGGGCGCAATCTTGGGAACAAAGGCCATGTCGAGATCCATGTGGCCGTGGAAGCGGTGGTGGCGGTGGTGAGAGTACTTCCAGCTGAAGTAGGGGACCAGGAGGAACGAGTGGAGGGCCCAGCCGGTGACGTTGTTGACCTTTCCGTAGAGGGAGAAGGCACCGTGGCCGCACTCATGACCGAGAATCCAGATGCCGGTGCAGAAGAGTCCCTGGACGAAGCCATAGGCCATCCACGCAGCGAAGCGGAGGTTCTGGTCTGGGATGGTGGGGATGTATGTGAGGGCGGCCCATACGAGGGCGGAGATCATGGTAAAATCGCGGAAGACATAGTAGTAGGAGGTGATGAGCGAGGGCTGGAAGCAGTGGGCGGGGATTGCATCCTTGATTGTCTTGATATCGGGGAATTGGGGCTCAGAGCTGGCCTCGAGAGTGACCTGAAGACGAGTTAGATGTGAAGAGGCACAGCGGATTGACCGACTGGCATACCTTGGGGAGGTCCTCGACCACAACAGTGGTGGCGGCAGTTCGCTGTCTAGTCGCCATTGTACTTTACTGAAGAAGCAAGAGTGCACAATGTCAAAAGGAGAGAGTTTACAGAAAGAAAAGAAGAGGAGGGGAGGAGGGAGAAAAAGGTTCTTGTTTGCCCCAACGACCTCTTATCACTTCTACCTACCGATACCAGACTCGTCTCAGGATGACCGCTCTTGACCTAATCCGCAATAGTATACGAAAAAAAAATCTAAAAAGACCACAATTCAGGGACCCATGGATAGGGGTCCAGAACTGGAGCTCCGTTTTGAGCCTAAGCAGGCCAATCAAGGCCGCACGATGTGCGGGAGATCATGGAGAGTTGAGGAAGACGTGTTCACGATGTGGAGAACAGTCCCTTAAGCTGTGAGCTTAGCACAGAGGTTAACCGAGGGTCTCTGGCAAGGGGACCTGGCCTCCCGTGCATTTTGTTGAGCTCTCTCTTTTTTCTTGTTCTTGCGGTGAGAGAAATATGCTTTTTACAGAGTGCAGCGTGCTGAGTGAGAGTCGGCAATTTTTTGAGACGGAGATCTAATCTCAGATGAGGCTTGGTTCCTGAAGATGTGGAGCCGTCACAGATAAAGATAAGCGTCTGACCTTTGGTGAGTGGCTGACTGGATGGTCACGGACGCTATTTAGAGCGAGAAAAAGCTTCTGGAACAAGAGTTGTTCCGCTATTTTGTGAAAGTTTTCAGGCGATTGAGTCGCGTAGAAGGCGGACCAAGGGAGGAACTGGGGTTGGGGCCAAGTTAAGCGCCTCTAAAGAGTCACGTTTGAGTCAAGTTAAAGTTTCACATGCAAACAGCGATTCAATGCATCGTGTCGGCGATAAATAACTGAATCAATGCTTTCCATGTGATAATTGATCAATTCAATTCAATTCAATGCTATTCATCCATTCTATTATTGTCATGAGCCCGTCCTTGGGCTGACTGACGTCTATCTTTATGTTTAATGCATGCATAATTTACTGTAGTATGAAACGTCCCGCAAAACACCCGCCTACCATTTGAGTGGTCTTTGCGCCTTGTTTTATCCCATCCATGGCCCGGCTCCCTCCCGGCATTGTTGCTGCCCCTTGTACATTATCGTTACAATTGATTCATTATAGGTACCCATTCATGCCCTTCTTAAAAGATAAAAGAGGCGACAAAGACCAAGCATGTGTAGATAGTAGTTGTCGTGTATTCCAGCTCAAACCATGCCGCCTGACCGCCAAAGGCGATCTTCTTGCTCGCTGGCGTTGGGTGCGCCACCTGCGTCTTGGGATCTCGGTTCAGCAGATCCTCCCGGTCGGGCATTGCCGGCGGGTCAATCGCGTACGAGATTGGCGTCCAGAGCGAGCTGCAGATGAAGAGGAACGTCAGAGGTGGCCAGAAGGCGTGGGTTAGAAGGGCGGTGAGGGTATCGCGGACGGTATCGGTTGTGACGAATGATCGGAATGATGTGAGTACCACGGCGACGAGGGTGAGGTAGACGAATCCGAGGTGGAAGAGGGCCATATAATTGATGAGGATGCCCCAGAGACGCCGGAACATGTTCTTGCGGAGCTTGGCGTCACGTTCGTTGAGTGCCGAACTGAGGGATCCGGTGGGTTTGAAGGCCTGCGTTTGGCCGCCGAGCCATGTTGGGAGGATGAATGATCGAACGATGCACAGCGCGATATAAGGTGACATCCAGAGCTGGTAACGCGAACCTCGTTGGCCAGTGTGGTAGCCCGCGGGGATGAAGAGCGCAAACTCACACAGCCGGTTGCAGATGACAGATGCGAAGGCGGCCCGGATCAGCCAGCGGAGCTGCTCGTCGGTGGCGTACGCGACAAGAGGCTTCTGCAAGATCAAGATGATGGGGATGGCGAAGAGCGAGATGGTGAGGAGGACCGTGTACAGACTAAGCGACGCATACAGGAAGCCCGAGAACCGCTGGGCGCTGGTCATATGTCGAACCTTCTCGCCCCATAGGCAGAATTTCAGCTTGAACGAGGTATCAATCGTTCCAATGGCCCATCGGGTTCGCTGCTTAAGATGACTGCCGTAGTCTTCGGGAACGGTACCGAACTGGAGAGGCTCGTGGATGAAAGCTGTCTTCCAACCCTTTCCGAGCATGAGCGTCGATGTAGCGACGTCTTCGGCCAGAGATCCAAGAGGGAAGTTTCCAATCTGGTCGAGAGCCTCGCGACGAGCTACGTAGCCTGATCCTGTGCACCACGCAACACCGAGAGCATCCTTAATGGGCTCGATGACGTGGACGAAGAAGTCGAGACTCTGGGCGAGGGGATCCGAGGGTGGTGTGTTATAGAAGAGCTGGGGAGGACATGCAAGAGCCATCTTGGGATCGATGAGCATGTGAGGAAGAATAGCACGGAGCCAGTCTCGCTCGGGAATCTACCACTGTAAGCATGTCGTCATCCAACGGGCGGAAACACTTACCATATCAGCATCCAGAGCTGCCATGAATTGACCGGCTCCTCCAGGCAGCTTGTGCACCTCATCCAGACCATAGTTCAGGTTACCTGCCTTGAAGTGGTGAGGTTGACCGGGGATCTTGACTCGGGCCATGTAGTGCAAGTTGGGGTAAGTCATGGCCAGTTTTGCACACGCATCTTCAAGACCAGAAGACTTTCCATCGTCCAGCAGAATGACTCTGTATCGATCCCGGGGATAGTCCAGGTCACACGCCGCCCGCACCGTATCCATAACCAGATCATCGTCCTCACCGCAGCAGGTAATAAACGCATCCACTGTCGGTACATCATTGCCCGTCAATCGAAGCTTGGGTCGATGTCTCTTCTTCATCGACCACATCGTCCACGTATTATGCATCAGCGACGGAATGGCCACTGCAATCTCAACAGCGATAAAGATCCAGGCCCCTGCAAACGTCGTGCCGAATGTATCCTGCGCCCAGATAACACAGGTGACTCTCAGCGCCAGATACGCCATGTAGAAGCCCGTGTTCATAAATGTGAGCAGTGGCACGAGTCGAAATACCCATCGCTTCCAGCCGCCCCAGATATCGGCATCGTCGCGCTTGTGTACATGCTGGATGGAGCTGCTGTCGACGACGAAATCCTTGTGCAGGGTGTTGGCGCTGCTCTGGGGCGACCCGTCAGGCAGCAGGGCCGCGAGACTCAGATGGCTCTGGTTCTGTGTGCTGGAGTTAGTGAAATTGGAGGGTTTGCTGACGAGGGTGCGGGTGCTGACCATGAGGCTGTTGGGTCGCCAGTCGACGGACGAGTTGCCCGGGTGGTTATGCATACGGCGTGGTGTTTCTGCCCCGCCGATAGATGGTGTAGCAGACCGTGAACCACCAGGCGTGTCGTGGAAGTACTGCCCTGGGCTATTTGCTATGTGCGGCGGCCATTCAGGCGCAGGACTGTAATCGTTAAAGTGAGCTGGTGACGGGTGAGCTGGCCTCTGCTCTGTGATGGACCGGCCCTGGAAGTCTTCGGTCGATGACTGGTAGGGCGAATACGCCGAGTAATTGTGTTCTGGAGGACCGTATGGAGAGTGCAGGTCTTGTTGGAAGTACTCCTGCTGGTGATGATACTGCCTCTGCTCATGCTGCTGCTGGTGCTGACGCTGGATATCGATCTCTACCATCTCTCTATACTCCCGCTCTTGCTCCCCCTCTGCATATCCACGATGCCCGTTCATCTTGGACAGGTGAGCCGCATGCGTCTGCAGTGGAACGTTGTACGAAAACGCACGGTAAACTCAATGGCGTGCCTTGGCGAATGGTTGGGATTCTGGCTGGTTAACGAGTGACTAGTTGCAGTGATGATAAGAAAGGAAAAAGAAACACCAAGAGCTCAAGAACGAGAGAAAGATAGCCAAGAAGACTACGTACGTATGAATAGAAAGAAGAGGGAAGAAAAAAGAGAGGACAAGGGAGAGGAGTAGAAAAAGGTCGAGGTCGGGATGGGGTGTGTGATTTGAGTTCAGTTCCAGCAACAGACTGGCACGTCCCAGTCTCTGCAACGTATGTGCAGCATTGGTTGACGATTGGCTATTCTGGGTAACAGAACAAACAAGCTCCAGCCCAAGATCCATCAACACGAACCGAACGTGCCGTGAAACTAATCCAGGAACAACACAAGTTGGCACGCACCCCCTTCGTATCGACCAGATCGAGTGTGGACCAATGCCAGACCAGGGGGCTCAATCCCGGCTTTTAGATCAGGGGCATGGGGGGCTTGCTCAGCTGCGAGCGGGTTATCAGCTATCTCTGCGCCCTACGTGATTGGCATGCCGGTATGGATTCCCACAGCTCGGCCTCATTGAAGTGAACCTCCACATATGCAAGGGAGGCGTGTGCCATCGCCAACCCAAATTGGCCAACGAGAGCCTGTGCGAAACATGTCGTCTGGTTTTGTTTTGGCTCGAAGTAAAGCTTGTTTCTTTTTTTCCTCCTCCCCAACTCTTCTCTTCTCTGTACAATTCAGCAATATCATGACGATCCGGTTTCTCGTCAACTTTGGCCTTTTGGCCCTGCCCATCGCCATCACGCTGGGCGTTCTGATCGGGCTTCAGAGTCAGCGTGAAGCTTCAGGTGGTCCGCCGCTATTCAAGCCGGATCCGAAACCGACGGGACCGAAAAAGAAGCAAGGAATTACGACGGAGCAGCATTGTCAGAAGTCTTTTGGTGTTCATCCGGAAACAAAGGGTCAAGAATACACACGTGAGTCATCTCTGTTAATTGAATCGTGTAACTGGTGTCGGATGATGAATTGGACCTTGCTAACAATTGTACAGTCAATCCTAACCAGTGGGGTTGGAATGAAGGTGATGATGGAGGATTATGTTTATATGTAAGTGCCTCTACTTTGATACCCTCATGATCCATGCTAACCTCACAGGTCGACATACACAACAACGAAACCTACGCATCAAATACAACTGCCCCCCGCTGGTCCGTAGTATGGGAATACCCTCAAGGTCCCGAAACCGCCCCCGTCCACGCATTCCCCAACATCAAGGTCGACGGCGACGTCTTCCCCGCCAAGCTCAGCTCCCTCGACAAAATTGAGATCGACTTTGAATGGACATACGCTGTCGGCAACGCATCCGCCAAAGGCGCAAAGCCCGCGACAAAGACAGACCTCACAGATCTCAAGGACCACCTTCTCAACGCCAACGTTGCGATGGATATGTTCATGGATAAGGATCAGAAGAAGGCGGGCAAGAGTGAGGAGGCGTCGCACGAAATCATGGTGTGGTTTGCGGCTATTGGACCTGCGACACAACCTCTTGGCTTTAACGTCGATGGATCAAATCCTCTTGCTACCAAGACTCTTCACGGGACCGAGTTGTAAGTGCGCATTCGTATTGCTCAAGGCGAGGCTAACTAACCATGGCAGCAAACTCTACTACGACATCAACCAAGCCAAGCAAAAAGTCTTGACATGGTACGTTGACAAGCCCGCGGAAAAGTTTGACGGTGATCTCTGGCCATTGATTGAGGAGATTCTCAAGATGGACAACGCCAATTACCCGTCGGCATCAGACTACATTGGCTACATGTCGTGGGGCACCGAAGCGTACTCGGCCAACACGACAGTAACATTCGACGTTCCCAGCCTTTCGATAAACGTGGAGAAGAAGGCATAGACATACATAATATTTTGCATATGTAATTCACCTATAGAATAATGAGCGGCGTTTAATTGGATAATATGTTATGATCACGACGCCGTTTGCGCGGGGCAGCATATGAGCGCTCCCTTCCTTCAAAGGGATCAATTAATTACACCAACGCCGTGGCTTGAGAAACAAGGCTAGATCGTGGTGCGATGCTATTGCGTGCGCTACTCGGTATGGATGGTGTGGCCGACCTTCGTATTTTTTCCTTCTTTTTTTCTGATGCATGTATTCTATGATCTAGACGAACATGGCGGGCCTGTGCGCAGCTGAGGGGGTGGATTTAGTGTTGATCACAGACTGCATTTGAGTTGCGATAAACTCTGTATTTATTGTCGGGTGAACCGGGATGAGAGATCTACTTATTGAACAGTTCCCGTGCAATTCCCTTCGTTCTGTAATTTCTTGGATAATGGTCAACATCAAGTTTAGAGCAGGTTTACTTGTTTGACTCGAGAACACGATAACCTCGTATGAAGTCAACGGCCAACTGCAAACACGAACAAGATAACGACGGCAGTGACCCGTGCTCTACCGGTTAAGTGACAAACGAGGAGGGTCATTACATCCCTGCTTGCAATGGAGCCCTATGCCGTCAACCCTGTCATCGTTAGCTGACATGGATGGGATGGGATGAAAAAGGGAACCATATCATGCCTGTTATTATCAACGAACACGTTATTGATCAGGAGCCTGCGGAGTGCAGGGCTGCAATGTGGGACAAGCAGGTATCCTGCATAAAAACACGTCGGTGGGATTGTCAAAGTGTTCCTCACCATGACGGCACTAACAAACGCCACCTGAACTTGTATGATCCAACATGAATGAACGAGCGGTTACAGCGCGTGCGTAAGCAACCCACGAGAAAAAAGAGACGTCAACATGAGGGATCCAAAACTTACATGGGTTGCAAGGACTTGCCAGCTTTGCCGACAGTGGTCTGATGGAAAAAAACACGAACTTGAACCACGGCGAGACCGCTGTCTCAAAAGCTCGGACACCAGACCAAACCCATGATGGACTGGTTTTTGTCTAAATAAAACCACTTCTACCGGCCCGTGGGATGAAGCCATCGTTACAAAGGTCCACCTATTGTGAGCCACTCCCGTGGAGCTTCTGAACATTCTTCCATGACTTTTTCTCTGGCACGTTTACATACGTAGGTATCTTGGATCCCTCCTATACGATTCTACCACGTGAAGGAATGGCCAATGACACGTGAAGAAATTCTCAAATTGGCTTGTGAAAACTGGACCTTGTATCGGCAAAATCCCATGTCAATGGAACGTTGTGATAAAAATATCTCATTGCCGATCTAATACCTACGTAGTAGCCCGTACGGATACACGGATAATAGATGCAAAGTTTTTTTTCGCTCTTTTAAATTAAATTAAAAAATCGCTCTTTGTCGCCCGCACTAATTCATGTCAACTACCATCATTCCCATCCATATCAAGACCTTGGCCCCGAAATTAAGCATTGCCCAGATGTCTTGCCAAGGGGGCGTGTACTCCGTTGGCCCCTGTTTTTTTTTTTACTCGGTACCTGCATCGCGAGGGATTTTTCCTTGATGTAAGGGCAAGTCTAGACGTGAGAATTTGATGCAAAAGATCGTTAGGGCTAGATCTTGGGAACGCTTATCGTTGTGGGAGATGAATGATTTATGGACTACGGATATGTCCTGCTAGTTTGGACTGAGAAGGCCAGGATGATGCTGATAAAGGAGGCCAGGGTGCGGTTACGACGTTGCAGGCGAGGGTAGCAGACGAGGGCTCTTATCATGGTGCACTTTTGTCAACGGTCGGCCAACAGCTCAAGCCTCAAACTGCAGCCCTGGTACGATTTACCGATGACGATTACAATCCCACATGGACCGACATGGACATGGTATTCATTCATTCACGTGAATACGGATGTAATGCTTCCATTGAAAAGCATTGCATTCCAGCACGTGAAGATATTATTACATGCATGCATGCAGCAATCTCCCTCCACACAAAGCTCTGACCAGCTGTCAGCACTTTAGATCTCAGTTATCCACTGATATACCGGTACATTCGATGTGTGAAGGAACCTTGGCAAGCAATTGACCTTCAGTCATCAAAGTCTATAACTTACTTAAGCATTCTCATCTGTCTCGGTCTCTAAATATACATGATTCATTTCCATTCTTCTCTGAAACTCTCAGTTTCAGAACCTTGACTCAGTGTACCTGACTTCGGGCAGCTACCTCCGGGCTGATTCCCCTCTTTGGCCGAAGCCTTCGCAAAAGGGTTACCCTGTATCACCGAAAATCCTCCTTCAGCATTGCTGCATGCCTCATGCAAGGCTTTAAACTTGGATAATTAATATTGAATTATTTAATGATCCAAGTAATTATTTTATTATTTGAGAATCCTATAAATATGATCGGGCGTATTAAGGGTTTCTCCCAAATTGACGGCAACGTCACCTGAAACATGGAACAAAGCGTCAAGAAACATAGCTAACGACGTGCGCAAACCAAGTTCGGACTCAAGAAGCCCAGTGAAGAGAACTTCAAGTCAATACAATCCCAACAAAACCCTGTCAAAACAAGAGAGGAATGCTTGAGGCCGTCTGCGTAGAACCGCCGTAGACGCCGCGATACATGTCTCAATTGAGCCTCCCTTCAGATTCCAGATCGAACACATACGAACGCGCAGAGCCTCGATGAATGAACGGGCTGTGCAACCATCCCTTGTTTGCGGCCCGTCGCTGTCATTCCAAATGGGACAGGTGTAACATCGATCGGCGTGATAGCGGAATGAAAGAAGGGGGTGTGTTACCGAACTGACATGTTATCTGGATCATTGCGCCTGAATCAGATGTATATCGAGATGCAGGATGCGGCTGTGGCTTTATAATAACGATCGCAATTAACCTCGTACGCCAACATATATGCATCAAAGACAATGAAACACACGCCCGTCGACATGTCAGGTAGCCGTGAATGATGGTGTTTCCCTGACATGTATACAGAGACTCATCAATGACTAGGTACGTATGGATGAGGGTTCATAGTTGCTCTGATACCAGTTGTTCAACTATGTTCAATTGCGTGACCGAAGACTGAAGGTGGAAAGATCTCAATTAACATTTAACATACTTGTGTCCCGTTTAGATAGACATGAGACCCCATGGAAGGGCATATAAAGGTCGCGTGAGAGCATCTCCAGTATGGCTGTTCGTCGATGCCCAATTGAACACACTTTATCGAGTGACAGAGAGAGTGAGTTTTAGTGGTATGCTCAATTCATGTCAGTGTCAAAGTTTACTAGACTGCAATAGTCTTAGAATGCCTAAATGCGTAGTCTGTTGTCGCTTCGCATATGTCGCGATTCAGGTCCAACCTTTGATAGCGTCGAATGGATGGAGCGGACTCCCTGTTTCCGCTGTATATGCTCTATCCCGAAGAAAGAAAGCCTTCAAATGGTCTGGGGGCATCCGTGTTCAATCCTCTGCTCCATCAATGCCTAGAGACACTGAGAAAAGGTTCGGATGTCGCATCAATCACCGGTCGCATCGTTCCATGTTCGACATCGGTAGCGATCGGGAAGCGGACAGTGAGCACCGGGTATGCTATTCCGCGAGGATGTATTGTATTGTAACTAATAAGGAATCGCAAGAAGAGCGATCGCTTGGCTTTCGTGCATTAAACGTGCTGAATCGCTTGATTCGACAGGCATTCGTAGCTATGAGCATTATCCTCGCATCCAAAGTCATCGGTCGCTATCATGACCTGCAATAGGAACACAAGAGGTCATAGAAACGATCGCTGAATTGGTACAACAGCGAGCGAGCAACTGGATCGTCGTACTACCTGCGACATACTTTGCGTGCACGTTAAGTGTGAAGCCAAGTAGAGTAGTTGATGACTGTTGCGCGAGGGATTGATGCGGGAGAGTTCAACCAAGATGGTCGAGGATCGCGGCTCATGGCAAGACAGCTCTAAATGATATCTGCTCGCTGTCAGTGACCATCATGCAAGCGACAAGAGCCCTTACATTATTTTGACCATATCTATCCCTTTCGTTATTGAGGTCCAACCTTGCCCTCCTCCCAATCCTTCAACGCAGCTCCAAGCGCCCTTTTCGCTTTCGCCTGTCGCGCAAGGAAAGGAGCATTGAAGGTCATATAGAGAGGCATCTGGCTGTTTGCATGATCGGGCGCAAACTCAACAACGCAATCTCCCCCCAACGCCTGCTTCGCAACCTTGATGCTCTCGCGCAGCACATCTCCACCAAGTCCTCGGCGACGATACCGCGCTCTTGTCGACCACGCGCGAATGAGCGCTGTCTTGTCGCTCAGATCCAGCCGAAGAATAACAGCAGCGATGATGTCCTTTCCAAAGCGGGCGCCCACGATGGTATCCTCAACACCATCCTTCTTCATCCAGTCAAGCCAATCCGTCTCTTCAGCAATGCGGATATACGCACTTGTGAAGTAGCGAACTGCGACGAGGTATGTGAGTATGATGGCGGGGTAGATGATGAGCATGATGCTGATGTCGCTGCCAATGCCCGCGCCGTAATGCACTATTGAGAGGCATGCTGTGAATATGGCGAGAGCAATGGGATGGAAGATGATGGCGCGCGAGGCTGTTTGGCGCTGCTGAGCGACGCTGTCGACTATGAGTTTGAGAGCATCCTTCTTTTCTTTTGGGTTGATGAGGATCTCGATTGAGAGAGGCGGTGGTTCTGTTGGTTCAGACATGGTGATGTGAGTTGATGTGTGATGCCTGCCTGGATGCGACGACCCGAGAGAGATAACCGAAGAAAATGACAGAATATTGCTTTCCCTCTTCAAATTGTTCAAACAAAGACACGATACACGTGCGTCGAGTAGCGGGATTAAAGCGGCTGCACAATCGTTCAGGCTCAGCTGAAGCCGTGATACCCGATATCCAACGGCCTCGGTGTCCCGAAGCAGAAAACGCTACCGCCAACAAGCTTAACTACCTCTGTAGTTCTTAAATCCAAGCTTACTCGAACCTGACGTTTCGGTGTCTCTATGTCGCCAAGGCGGGTCGGAATTAGCGTGCTTCCGTGCCGTATCCCGAGACCCTGGGAGGCTCAGGGCCCAGCAATCCGGGCGCTTTAGCGCACGTGGGACACAAGTTGCAACTCTATTCGTCTTGAGTTTGAAGTGTCGTGTGCTTCATCTTACTGCATAGTATACCGAGCATGGAGCCCCAGGAGATGTCAAAGTCAAATCTGGATGGGCATGTCGTCGAATAACAAAACATGACTGGTGCGCTGAGTCTCTTCTCGGCTCGAACGGCTCCTTGATGGGCGTTCTTCACCCCGTTGAAGCAGAAAGACTGTAGGAATAGGCTTTTTTAATTTATGGACGCTGGATATATATAATGGATCCTTCTTTTCTTTCCAGATCTCTTGGCTGTTTCTTGGCTGCAAGGATACTTACTTGGAGACGAGTGTCGTGCCTCTGGGTACACCAAATATCAAAGTCCCTTCTATTCTTCACATTCCCTCTTTATTCCCATAATACACTTCCAAAATGTCGAACATCGAAGCTCGTCCCGTCGCAAAGACGAGTGGAGGCAACAATGCCTTCCACAACTTCCACAACGACTTCGCCCACGTCGCCGACCCCAATGAGCGTCGAAGACTCGCCCTGGCTGAGATCGACAAGGCTCCCTTCGGCTGGTACCACGTCCGTGCCTGTATCGTCGCTGGTGTTGGTTTCTTTACCGATTCGTACGATATCTTTTGCGTGTCCATGTTGACCATCATGCTGGGCATTGTCTACTACCCCAAGACCGGCAAGCTTGCTACTCCTCAGGACAACGCCATCAAGCTTTCTACTTCTGCTGGTACTGTTATTGGACAGCTTGGTTTCGGTATGCTTGCCGATATTGTCGGTCGAAAGCGCATGTATGGTCTGGAGTTGATCGTGATCATCTTTGCTACTCTCGCCCAGGCTCTTACTGCTGGCTCTCCCTCTACCTCTTTGGTTGGTCTTATCATCTTCTGGCGTGTAGTTATGGGCGTGGGTATTGGTGGTGATTATCCCCTCTCGTCGATCATCACTTCCGAGTAGGTTCACTTATATAAAGCTATCGTGATCAAGCTGACTTACACGCGCAGGTTCGCTACCACCAAGTGGCGTGGTGCCATGATGGCTGCCGTCTTTGCTATGCAGGGTATCGGCCAGTTCGTCGCTGCCCTCGTCATGATCTTCCTTACTCTCGGCTTCAAGTCTTCTCTCGAGGGTGCAAAGAATACGAAGGATTGCACTGGTGAGTGTCAGGTCGCCGTTGACAAGATGTGGCGCACTCTTATCGGTTTCGGTGCCGTTCCTGCATGCATCGCCCTCTACTGTAAGTACCCATGTCACGCCTTGGTACTCCGTAAGCAACGCTAATAACATGCAGACCGTCTTACCATCCCCGAGACTCCTCGCTACACCTTCGACGTCGCCCGTGACGTTGAGCAGGCCGACGAGGACGTCAAGGCCTACATGACCGGCAAGCGTGAGGGTGATACCGACGAAGTCGCACGTGCCCAGGCACACACTACTGCCAAGACTAACCTCCAGGTTCCCAAGGCTAGCTGGTCTGACTTCTTCAAGCACTACAGCAAGTGGAAGAACGCCGCTCTCCTCATTGGAACTGCTGGTTCATGGTTTTGTCTTGATGTAGCGTTCTACGGACTATCCTTGAATAACGGAACTATTCTGAAGGTTATCGGCTACTCAACGAAGGATGCCGTGAATCTTTATGAGTATCTCTACAACACCGCTGTTGGAAACATCATCATCGTCCTTGCCGGTGCTGTTCCTGGATACTGGGTTTCTGTTGCTACCATTGATACTCTCGGCCGAAAGACTATTCAACTCGGTGGTTTTATCATCTTGACTATTCTGTTTATTGTAAGTTTGTATTGCGGTTGGTGCAATACATACATAACTAACACATCTAGGTCATGGGTTTCGCTTATAAGCATCTCTCCTCTAACGGCCTCCTTGCCATCTATGTCCTTGCCCAGTTCTTCTTTAACTTTGGTATGTCTTTAACTATCCATAAATTATCACATACTAACAAATTCAAGGCCCCAACACAACTACCTTCATCGTGCCTGGTGAGGTTTTCCCTACCCGCTACCGATCTACCTCTCACGGTATCTCGGCTGCTAGTGGAAAGATCGGTAGTATCATTGGCCAGGGCGCTATCTCCATCCTCCGCACCCACGGTGCCACTGATAAGGACGAGGCCCCATGGATGGACCACGTTCTTGAGATCTATGCTCTCTTCATGCTTCTCGGCTGCTTCACCACTCTCCTCATCCCTGAGACTGCCCGTAAGACTCTTGAGGAGCTCAGTGGTGAGGATGATTATGCCAACAACCCTCATCAGACCATTGTCGATACTGAGGCTCAGGCTGGCAAGGAGCGAACCAGCATTTAAGAGTATGTCACTGTTGCCCTATCGCCGTTGATTGGTCTTGATGATGTGTTGGCGTAGAGGTGCATCACATGAAACTTGGCAGTGATGTAAGGCCCCAGGGACCCTGCTTTGCTGGCTAAAGCCTAAACATGCCTGATCTACTAAGTCATTCCTTGATTTAGTTGAGGGATACTTGGAAGATTAGGGTACATTTAAGTTTATATCAAAATTAATAATTCAATGAATACCACTGGCTTGGACGCAAGAGTTCCCTTCTGATCAGCTTGCCGCGCTCGGCTCATTAAAGTAACATTCGATAGTGAACAATCTGGTATCAACATGGTCCGTCCATAGTTGCCCAGTAATTAAGCTCGCTTATCGTATCGCTCACTCATAACCTTATCCTGTATCCTTTCCCAAGATCATCAACTTGAAGGTATATCCATTCCTTTCCCTTTAACCAAGCCCATTGCCAGAACACCAAAAAAGAATACTCCATTCACATTACTCCTTCTTACCGCCGAGCAGTCCTCCGACCGCGTTTCCCACTCCCTGTCCAACTTGTTGTAGGCCCTGGCCAGCTCCCTGCCCACCACCGACGACTGCATTCGCCGTGCTGTTCATTGCTCCGGCCCCAGGGATATCCTTGTTAACGTAACCGCCATTCTCGTCACGGCCCTGTCGCTCAGCCCGGTTGAGGCCCTCCTTGGATGCAAGGTCACCGACGGGTTGGAGGAGTCCGCCCTGGCCGACTTGCCCGGTGGCGAGGTTGTGTACGCCGTCTTGGAGAGTGTCGACTTGCTCGATACCGGTAACTTTGGTCTTATCGAGGTTTTCTATATCATGTTAGTGGGAGGAATGAGATGGGAAACAGGGACACATACGCTTGGTAGCATAGCTCGCCTTATTGTCCTTGGTGAACCATCGCAGGTAGAGGTCCTCGATCCAAGGTACCCAGCGGTCGTACTGAGTGTTGTAAGTAGTCTTGGCCCATTCCATGTTGAAAGAATTATCAAAGTTATGAAGTCTGGTGTATTGTATGTGTTGTATATGTCTAATCTACAACAGAGCCCCCCGAGACGTGCCAGGCACGCAGATTTATACATATTGCGCGTCTTGCTACGTCATACAACTTAGCATGATCTGAAACGACACAGGATCAATGTCATAGGCTGTTTTGACTCTTGGTGGTGGTTAAACAAGACGCATTGTGATGTATGCGTGTCTGTTGGGTGTGGCGCGTGTTCCCTAAAAACCGGCTCTCGTGGCACACTGACGTCATTACCGGCAGGGATGAGCCACGATGATGCTTATTCTGAATCGACCAATCAGTGATAAAACCACGTCGAAATTTCGTGATAATATCATGAATGATATCAACGGTATTTATTGCCTTGAACTACCAGCACGAGTTAGCACTTGGAAGATGCAGCGAATACACCAAAGAAAACAACGCAAAATGAGATCTTCCTCTAACGAACCTCGTGTAAATCAGATCTAACCAAGACAAAACTAGTATCATGAAATGATTGATTCAATAATATCAAATCATAGTAAAAGCGTTAATTTCAGTACAGAAAAAACATAAAACACTGACTACCTATTCATCGGAAAGCAGCCCCTTGTTTGCTTAACCGACTCTCATGTAGTTGCTGCTTGCCTCCTCTTCACTCGTTTAAACCAACTCCGCATAGCTTGCCCATATAGAATCAGCCTTCAACTTCTCCAAATCGGTATCCCGCAAGCCTAGAATCACTGGGATAGCGCCGCCTTGGATTTTGTTTAATTGAAGTACCAATACCGTTGGGATTGTAAAAGGAGTCCATCCGCCAGACGAATTCGTTGCCAAGCTTGTCCATGCTGACGTTGTTAAGTGATAAATCAAGATCTGAGTCGGTACCCTGCTATTGGTTTTGACTTCAAATTTCTTGAAGGACAGAGCAGCCAAGAGATAAAAGAAAGACTAATCCTGGCATTCGACACTGGAGGGGAAAGAGCATATCACATTGAGGACCCAGAATCCAACCGAGAGCACTTCAGCCTGTAAAGCATCCCAGAAATTCATGTCTATCATTTTCGCCTAGATATAGTTCATTTTTATGCACCCAACGCCAGCCGTGTAGTCTAGAAAGCCTCGTTATCTCGCATCCTACGTAGTTCTAAGCCCGGAATCCCCAATCCTGATCCAATCTAAAAAGCCCAGCATTGAACTCCACCGTCTAAAAGTTGGTCACATCGCTGACTCCGTTGGTGGCGCTCTGCTTCTGTTGAGCAGCCTCAATTATCTCGTCAAGACATCCGGCACTGGCGGCGACAAGGCCAAGCACTAAAATTGTTAGTCATGGTGGATGAACGCTTGAGATGGGGATACTCACGCGAAGGGGCGGGAGCCAGGGTCTTGGACTTGTACTCGGGATGGGCCTGGAGACTATGACAGTTAGCAATTGTCGGCACGCGTCATGTATGATACTTACCCAACAAAGAAGGGGTGGTCCTTTAGCTCGATTGTCTCAACACGCACGCCTTGGTCATCCATCGAAGTCAAACAGAGGCCGGCCTTCTCAAGATCCTCAATGTAGTCGGGGTTCACCTCGTAACGATGTCGGTGACGCTCCTCCACAACGTCGACTCCTCCGTACAAGCCTCGGAGCTTACTCCATTCGGTGCCAGGCTTGAAGTGGGATGTTCGGCTACCAAGTCGCATGGTACCACCCATTTGCCTGTCACATGTTAGCATTATCTCGTCCATACGTTTGGCGTCAACTTACTCCTTGGAACCCTCAGGCATGAAGATAACAACCTTGTGCTCAGCCTGAGCAGAGAACTCCTCAGATGTCGCTTCCTTGAGACCCATGACGTTACGAGCATACTCAATGACAGCAGTCTGCATACCCAGGCAGATGCCCAGATAGGGAAGCTTTCGCTCGCGAGCCCACTTGGCGACATCAACCATACCACGGATGCCTCTTGTTCCGAACCCACCAGGAACGATGATACCCTGTGCTCGAACAACATGAGCCCAGCCCTCGTGAAACTTGCGAGGATCCTTCTGCTGCATATCGGGCTCGAGATGCTCGGAGTCGACAGAAATGAGGTTCAGCTTGCGCTTGCATCGCATGGCCGAGTGCTCAAGTGCCTTGTGGACACTGAGATATGAGTCGTCGAGGCTGACGTACTTGCCGACCAAGACGATGTTGACTGGCTCGAGGTGTCGGTCCGGGACAACAGTCTTCTTCCAGAGATCCCAGAGTGCCTGACCCTTTTGAGCCATGGGAGCAGAAACCTCAAGCTTGTCGAGGGCCAGGCCCTTCTGCAAGAGCTTAAGAAGACCCTCCTGTTCGAGGAGGAGAGGAACCTGGTAGATGGTATCCATGTTGCGCACACCGATGACCTGTTCGTCCTCGACTTGGCAGCTTCGGGCAATCTTTGTGATGGTGGCGACGTCCAACTCTCGTTCACAGCGGCAAGCGATCTAAGGTCGTTAGATGAGCCCAACATCGAGATACGCGATACATACCACATCGGGGATCAATCCGGCGCTTCGAACTTGTCGGATCGCGTGCTGAGTGGGCTTTGTCTTCTCCTCTCCATTGATAATAGGGACGTAGGAAACGCTGATGCTCAGGAAGTTGTCGCGACCAAGTCTGTGTCGCAATTGCTGCCAGTTGTTAGTACTCGGGTTTTGCGACTGGTCTGAGTATCATACTGAAAGGGCCTCAACAAAAGGACCGGATTCGAGATCACCAATTGTTCCGCCCTGGTTAAGTTAGTCATGGGCCAGTCTAGAAATAGCAAAGATCGTACAAGCTCGACTATGGCAAGTTAGCAAGTTTCGCACAGGATCCGGTTCATGGGTTACATACTGATGCAAACATCTGGCGCTTCTCCGGAAGCATCAACTGGAATCTTGGCGACGCGCTCAATCCAGTTCTGAATGGCGTCTGTGATGTGGGGGACGACCTCGAAGCTGTTAGTCGGATCGAAAAGATTGTGCGAAATGCGCAATGTACCTGAACAGCTGCATTCTTTGTTAGCATCCGAGCAAGTCGCCATCATCCCAGAGAGTGCATACTTTTCCCCAAATAATCTCCTCGTCTTTCCTTCTCCTATATATTCCATATATCAGTGGTCGTCGATCGTGGATATCGATAAATGGCGAGGGTTTCGTACAATGACCTGCTGGTAGATCTTGCCAGTAGTGATGTTGCTGTCACGGCTCAATTGAATACCGAGATATCTGCGGTCGTATTAGTCCTGCCTCCCGACTTGGGTTGGGCATTCAAGAACATACCGCTCATAGTTTCCGAGATCGAGATCGGTCTGAGGGGTCAGCGCAAAGTTTTTTGTTGGTGGATTTTGATCGTACCTCGCCTCCATCGTCGAGAACGAAACATTCGCCGTGCCTGGAACGTGTTAGCCAAGTGTGATCCCGGTTCAGACCACAACATACTCGAGAGGGTTCAAAAGGCCAGCGTCGGTGTTGATGTAGGGATCGGTCTAATCGAGTGTCAGAATCGTCGGTGAAGTCGGTCGGCGTCAGTGGGGTGTTACTTTTATCGCCTGGTGTTGTCTTGTTAGCTGGAGCTTTTAAACCACGAATATCGTATCGTACCGTGACGCGAAGACCAAGAGTCTTGAGAAGAAGACCAGCACTACTGGCTAACGGGATTGTCAGTCGTCGAGAAGATCAACAAAGCTCATCGAATGCCATACCAATAATGCCTGGAGATAAAAGTTAGCATGCCCGCTAAACATAATGCGACAACTTCAAGCCTACCCTTGCCGACACCGGAAATGACTCCACCGCTCACGAGAACAACCTTCATATTGACGTTGATTTGTAGGTCGTTCGTTAATCTTGAGGAGTATTAGATCTGCTGTTATTGCAGGTGAAGGGTTGCTGAGAAGTTGGACGTCGCGTTCAAAAAACTTCTACCAGAAGGAAAAGAACGAAAAAAAGGTGGGGGACGGCTGTTTAGAGATTACTAACCACATGCGGAAGGCGGTGAGGTGGTGCTTTGGATGTCAAGCTGAACCCTGTTAAAACGCCCCTCGTTTGGCATGAATTTGTGAGTGATGTTATTGAGAGAAAGGTAGAGGGGAATTAAGATGATCAGGTGGAATTAAGTGGAATTTATTTTTGGCTGCGAATGTCATCCAAGGTGAGGGACGTTTGATAGGCAGCTTATCCCTTATCAAAGTCTGTAAGCGCTGTGGCTCAAAACCTTGAAACTGTCAGTCGCATTGTGAGTTTTAAAGACGCGGTCTGCTCTTGTGCTTTAATTGAGTAAATTGTGATTTCTTAATACATAAGCTTGCTTTAAACACAAAAAGCCCCCCAGGCACTCATCATGTCACCAGAATACTCGCATTGAATGCCGAGCTCTCGGCGAACTTTCCCCTCCTCTAGGTTAGCAAACTCCGCTGGTGGGGTAGCCTTGTTTCGTTGACCTCGGAAGCTCGTACTCGCCCAGTAACATATCGCGTGAGACTAATATTTTTTGTCTTTGATGTTACCTTGAACACAGAGATAATTGATCATGATAAGTCCAAGTTTTCGTCATCATGTTCGGCCCGCAACGCGGTTTCTCAAGGCCTTCTCCACCTCAACGCGTAATAGTTTGTATGATACAACAATAAAGAACCTCTATCTCACGAATCAAAGCCGGATCATTTATCAAGGTAACACTCAAAACACCTCGATCTGGAGAACTTTGAGACAGTCGACTGACCGAGAATACGTGGTGGGCAGGCTTTACTGGTAAAGCGGTGCGCGCGACACTTACCCAACGCGTCTGAACCCAACTGACTTCGTTCTGTAGGCAACGAAGAATGCCCAGGATACCATTGAGTATGGAACAAATGTTGTCGGAGGTGTTTCTCCAGGCAAAGGAGACCAACTCCACCTTGACCTTCCAGTATTCAACACCGTCAAAGAGGTGAGCCCAACCGCCCTCGCGTTGACCTAAGCTCATGGCAATGCTAGGCGATGGAAAAGGTCAAGCCGGACGTCAGTGCTGTCTTTGTCCCTGCGGAATCTGCTGCTACAGCTATAATCGAATCCATAGAAGCAGAGGTACCTCTCGTTGTCTCTGTAGCGGAGTTTGTTCCCGTCCATGATATGCTTCGTGTACACGAGGTCCTGAGAACGCAGTCCAAGACTCGCCTAGTCGGGCCAAACTGTCCTGGCATCATTGCCCCAGAGCAGTGTAGAGTGGGAATAATGCCTTACAAACAGTACAGGCGTGGCTGTGTTGGAATAGTGTCCAAGTCAGGCACCTTGAGCTATGAAGCGGTAGGATCGACTTCTCGTGTTGGCTTGGGACAAAGTATGGTAATTGGAGTGGGTGGTGATTTGTTGCCAGGTTAGTGTCCCAGCATACCTCTAAAATCGACTTTAACATAGACAGGAACCACACTGGCTGATGCGTTGAAACTCTTTTTCGAGCATGAAGAAACCAAGGGAATCATCGTGATTGGAGAGATTGGAGGTGAAGCTGAGCTTGAGGCCGCAGAGCTCATTAGACAACAATACAACATGTCTTTTAACAAGAAGCCTATCGTCGCAATGGTCGCAGGCCGAACTTCACCACAAGGTAGAGCGATGGGCCATTCTGGTGCGATCTGGAGAGCAGGCGAGAGTACTGCAGAGGCGAAAGCGAAGGCTCTCGAGGATGCAGGGGCAGTTATAGTTCCTCATCCAGGTGTCATGGGAGATAAGATGAAGGAACTTCTTAGGATGTGACGAGTTTCTGAAGTAGATGGGTATAATGTCCTAGATGTATGTCCAAGGTTAAGTCTTGGTTGGATCAGTGCTCCAGCGAGTTCCCAGTTGCATACTCAAGAAATTGGAGAAGCTAGTTGGTTATTGACAGTATGTATGCTATGCTACTCGCTCAGTTTAAAAATGTACAGGGAGCCTGTTCAGGAATGATAGATGCCCCAGAGAACAGCCTGCTTCTTTCGGTTGCCATTGCAATCCAAATTGCCCTTGGCACCGACCTTCCCGCTTTTGCCAAATTTCTCAACCGACGTATTAATAATATTAATGACATCTCGTCCACCAAAGCTATAATCCACGTTTCCATTGACCTTGGTAGCCTCAACCCCGAAAACACAGGTCTGGTGCTCCGCAATCCCACGCTGGGGCTTCCCAACAACTTGCATTTTCCACTTGGTACCACCATCATCCTGGATGTTCTTGATGATGGTCAGGCAATCCTCCACCAACGGAGATGCGTCGCTTGTTTGGTCGACAAAGCTCGACTCGCCGCACTCCGTCTTGCCCGGGGGGATATCGCATGGGTAGAAGGTGGTCATATTATTGGACGAAGTCTCCCACGACCTATATGCGCGTGCGGGGCTGCAGACAGGAAGACGCACAATGCCAGGGGCCGTGATGTCCATGTCAATAAGGTTTCCTAAAACAGTTTTGTCTCCCGCTGGGTCGAATTTGGCCTCCACATTTTTCTGCCCGTTGTTTTCGTAGGTGTTGACAGCGCCTTTGATCAAGTCTGTGACCTTGACGCCCCCAAACACAACACCGTCCAAAGAAGATACACCAGGCGGCACCGTGAACTTGGCCCGGCTGCAAGGAGTATGGCAGTCCTCATTCAAATACTTACAAGGACAATGCTCGGCATCACCTTTGGGGTATCCCAAATAATAACGCCTACCGTTGTGACACGTGCTAGTGGCGGCCAAGTCTTTTTCCTCAAGATATTGAGGCGAATGTCCGTCGTAGCAATCGTGACCTGAGTCGATAACAAAAGAGTGCGTCCCGGAAATTCTCCAAAGCTCGGGGATGGTGTATCCGAAGAAGGTCTTCTCAATGTTGGCCCTAAGGTCAACCTTGGGCATGACAAGCTTTGAACCGACGTCCCGTTTGCCTTGGATGAACTTCCCATCGGACATGAGTTCCCACAGCCCATCGATAGTCTCGGAACTGCCGTTGAACATAGAATATAGGGAAGCAGAAGTGATATTTCCCCAGGCGGTGATTGTCTGACCCATATAGCTGGCAAAGGAATTCATCTTCTCTTCTGCCCAGGTAGACCTGATCATTGTGTTAATAGTAGAGCGGATGGTGTAGATGTGATCACTTACCCATCTACTCCATGTAAATCTTTAGCGAGAGTTGTACTCTGCCCAATTATTGTCATTGTCGTGTCTTTGAGATTATCCAAAGCCTTGCTGTGGGAGGCGAAATAGGTAAACTGGCTGAGAAAAGAGTTGAACATGGGACCAGCAACTGTAGCGGTTCCGAATGTGATAAGGTCAACTAAAAGATAGTACCACGTTTGGTCGTTATCCTTTGGTACTGGGGCGAACTTATTCCCAAACGCATCAAGGGAGAAGACGATGTTAATTGCAGCAGTGTTCAGATTGTCGTAATACTCCTTGAACATCTGATGGACCTCAACAATCGAATTCCAGATGAACTGTGCTGCAGGTCCGGATAGATCAGAATCGAAAGCTTGGGTGCACTGAATTTCCGTTTTGCAGCCAGGATCGTCTAGTTTCTGGCACTCGGGACGACCGTTAACCTTGAGGGTCATGGCAACTGACTGGGAGAAACTATAGCCTCTGTCATAGTCCACATCCCTCCAGATTCTGACGATATCTCTCCATGCATCGCCCGCTAGGACCCCCTTCCATCTCTCAGTTGGCGTGTACTCCCGCTCATCGCGCATGTAAGGGTTGGTGCAAGAAAGTTTGGTCCAGTTACCCGTTCGAGTATAGTCTTGTTTGGGGTCGGTTCCGAGACTGACACTTTCTTTGAATATGGCCCAGCTCTTTGCAGGTTTGGGGACGTCGTGGTAGGATTGTAAATCGACAGCCCAGTCAGTGGTGCCACCCATACTCCATGCCTTGTAGAGTTTCTCTCGAGCCATCTTGGTTTTGCTGCTCATGTAGGCAACCCATTCAGTCTCGTCATAGACAAGGATGTCGCTGTGGCTTGTCAAGTCGACGAAATGCTTAACCACGCGGCTCTTATCCTTGAGAATCTCATTGATCTCAGCATCGGCAATGTAACCGCTTGTGCCGGTACATTTCCCTTTCTTGGCTTCCGAGGTCAACCTGTCGCCGGTGTACAGGCAACTGGGACCATCGCAACCTGGCTGAGCCATTTTAAATGATCTGCCAAAGCTCGTGACGCCAACAATAACCTTATTGCTAGGAACACCTGCCTTGGTGATCATTGCCAATGAGTACCGAGTCTCAGTGAGGTTCACCTGACTGCGAAGACAGTTGCCCATGTCGCAACCATCTTGTGAGAAAGCGTTTTGAGCGTCCCACTGACCGTGAAGATCATATGTCATATAGACGATATAGTCCACAAGCCTAGCAATATCCTTGATAGGGAACTGCTTCAGGTACCAGTAGGAAGCGGGGGCAGCAATGGATATAGACTTTCCCCGCAACACATTCCTCATAAGAGCAAGGAAAGCAAGATAGTTCTTCGCATCGTCTTTGCCAGCGGGTGGAATGCCTGGGATATCGGGTGCCCCAGGGTATTCCCAATCAATATCGACTCCGTCCAGTCCGTTTGCCGTAATGAACTTGGCAATGTTTGTGGCCATTTTGAGTCGATTCGCTGGACTAACACCGTCGCGGAATATAGCATAGGTCGCAGGATTGGTCGAAAAATCCCAGCCACCAAAAGACAGGATCTTCTTGACGTTCTTGATCCGCTTGAACTCTTGGAATTGGTATTGGGAGAGCTTGTCGCCCACCTCAACCTCAAAGTCCTTAGTCAGAGTACCAAAGGCGAAATGTAGATGACTAAACTTGGACGTGTCAATCTGAGAGGCATCTTGATGGAGACAGGGACGCCCCATGCCATAGCCTTGAAAGTAACCAATTCGGACCGAGCCATCACCGCTGCCCTTGACGACGTCGGTGCCACAGTTGGAGATGCAGCCGTTGGTGCCCTGCTTGGCTGTCCCAGGCGCGCCAGTATTCGTATCAATGCAGAAGTCCTTGGTAATACCGCACTGGCCCCATATATTGCAACAAGAATTGAGAGGACACGGATTGAGCTTGGAGAGATCGGCATCGCCTGTTGGTTTCTTGGTGCCAGGCTTTTGGGGACCGCACTGAGCATTGGCGATTGGGTCAGGGAAAGGCGGATCACCCTCACTCAAGCAGATGATGGCTTTGAAGAATAGGCGCTTGCACCCACTCCAGCCCCAAGTCTTCTTGTTGAACTTCTCAAGATCTTCTATCTTGAGGCCATTCTCAGCAGCAATACCGGAGCAGTTGTCGTTCTCTTGAACCTTATAGGTATGGCAAGAACCGTCACTGTTCTTGGAAGGTCGGAGATCAGGAAGATCGCCTTTAGAGCAACAGACATACTGCTTAGGCACAAGTTCTGCACAGAAGTTGGATCCCGGGTTGTACTTGGTAAAGTCGCTGGCCGAGATTCCGCATTGCTTTGCCAGTTTGGCACAACTATCACCAGATTCGACTCTGGTAGTTCTGCATTCGGCACGGACATGCAGCTCGTGGTGACGTCTGGCGTACTGAAAGCTGCAAGATGCGACTGTTGACGGTTTCGTGGAACTGTTGAGATTGGCGAAACTGTCGATCGGGGTGTTATACACGACATGACCGGTCATGTTGGTGGCATTAAAAGGATAGGCAAGTTCCATTAGCCCATGACTCAACAGCATGCTGCAGGGAACCAAAGGTTGCGTTGCTGGCTGCCATTAAACCGAATGTGTGTGCGCCACCCTGATCCGGGCCGCATAGCTGCATGGCCAGTGCAGTTGGTGAAGCACCCAAGCTGGACAGCTTGTTCTCGAACAGCATTAGAGCAGATGAAGCAATTGTCTGACTCTGTAGACCTTGACCAATATAGAGACCAATAGTGGCCTGGTCTGACTGGGCAAACATGATGGTTGGTTTGTCCGTGGCCCCGTGTCCATTAGAGAGGTAGCTGCGAGTTTGCCTCGTGAGGGAACGGATCCCAGGAGCATCCAGGCCGAAGCCCTCAGACCACCAACCAATTTCATAAGTGGCTTTGGTAGGGGTGACTGCTGTGACTGTCGAGTTTGCGGCGAGGGGAAAATCCAAATCGAAGGATGCGCAGGCATGAATACGATGACCAATCAGGCCATCGTCAACGGGGTCGTAGATGGAAAATGCATAAAAGATGTGTTCCCGGCAGTGCTTGAATTGCGTCATATCTGAATACACAGACCAGTTGTCAGGGTCGGGACCAGAAATGCTGCATCGCTCCGGACAGGCATTGGCATTGCGGTAGTAAGGACTGACTGCAAGTCTGCCTCCTGGCTTTGCGGTAGCCAGGCCAACAAACATGAGTATGCCAATAACCTCCAATGCTGCCGTCAGCCATGCTGAGGTCAACATGGCCAAACCCTTGCGAGCGGCACGAGACATGGAGAAGGAACCAAGATGAGTCGGGAAATAGTGAATAAATCGAGACAAATGGATAAAAGATGAGTGAATGTGTTTGTATTTTCGATTTGTGATGGAAGTACTAAGCTTGCCAGTAAGTCGAGAGTCCTTTTATAGAAAAACACGCCTAACCTGCCCAGAGAAGAAAGGTATTGTCCAATTTCTGATGTCTCTATCTTCCTTGCTGCCTCAGTATCACAAGCGATCAGTCCATGCTTTCTGCACCTACCTGTCTCAGCCGCCAAGCGATTTAACGATTTATCAACAGGCCTGTTTCTTCCTTTTCAGTACCATAGTCGGTGATACTCGGCTTTCCTGGAGTTAATAAGTTGCTCGTCCTTTCTTGTTACGTTACGGCGTGAGGAATCAAGTCACGGTCGTTTTATCATGAGATGCTTAATCCGCAGTATGCAACCACTTCTGTACAGCTTGGCATGATATTCGCCGTCATGGTCGTTGGTTTGAAGAATCCATCTCACTGTAACATAGATAAATGTTTCAATCCCTGCAGGCATAGTGGACAAGGCCATCCTTGGAATGGTATGTTGTTTAAAATGATGGACCGTGCCGTTCCTTGGCATAGCTTTGAAAGTTCTGCCGAGGCGGCCTTGTCTTACTTTAGGCTGATATGCTAGTAAATCCATCATACAGCAGATATGGCTTCAGATTAGGCAGTCGTGGGGTATCTCCCAGAAGTGATAAGATGTGTTTCTTTTTAATGTTTGGAGATCAAGGTCTATTTTACCAACAAACTGGTAATAGCAGGAAAGATACATGGCGTGTGATAGATAAATGTCAATTATAATCAATCTGCGATTGATGGGCAAAATTCTTGACTATTGTACTTAAAAGCTTGAAACCTATACGGGAACTGAGAAAGGTCTAAGTTGAGCTTAAACTACCTAGCCAAGGTAAGAACCAGAGAAGGGAATTGTCAAAATCATAGAAAGTAGCCCAGAACCCCTAACATAAATGCTAGACAAGTTGCTCCTCCTATAACCAGTCGTTTCGCTGAATTGTCTTCCTGAGATGCACAATCGATCTCAGGGGGTCGGTGGCTAGAGTCCGTCGGAAAGCTGCATGCCCATGAGGTCATAGACGACGAAATGCTTGCAGCAGCTTCAGAATCTATCGAAACGGGGCAGTCAGTTGCTGTGCTTGGTGGCTGAGAAACCGCCGGGCAGAGCTCGTGTCCCTCCTCGTAGGAGCCTCTGGGTAGCTTGAGTGTGCTTGTCACGTTGACGGCGACGCCAACAGGAGTCGAGCAATTCTGGCCGCTAGTAGCAGCGACAAGATCTATCTGCTTCGAAGGGCCCTTAGTAGTAAAGATGACGGTGGCACGTGTGACGTTGTTGTGTAGTACGGTTATAGGATCAATGCCTATGACGTCCTTGTCTTTGAAGCAATGTTGCCAGCTGAAACGAACAAACATGCGCCACGTCCCCTCTGTGTTGAATGGTGACCCATGGATATGGTAATCAAGGTAAGGGTCTTTGGCAGAGTAATTTCCCCAAGAAACAGGCTCAATGTCGCCAGTGGCCACGTCAATGGGCGCGCTCATGTTGTTGTAATTGGATATCGTATAAGACATCCGAGGATGTGGGAATTTTACAAGTCGGGTGTTTCTGTAAGAGACAACGACGGGGAACAACGGCATCGGACTGTAAACAGTCTCATTGCGTGGGAAAACTAGGTCGAGCTGCAACACACCGGTCGTGGCATCATGTTGTTCTTCAGCAGTAACCCAGAAAAAGAGGAACCAGAACCAGCAGGCCACAGAGGCCATCGAGGGCAGGGGAAAACGCATGTCTGGAGGTGAAGTGAAGTGAGGTGGAAAACGTTTGGAGAGAAGAAAAGGAACAGAGCCGAGCTAGAAACCAAATAGCTGGCGATTCAAGAGCCTAGACTCTTGTAGTGTAAGCCTCGCATGATTGTGGTACCTGCATGTCCGGCCGAGGTGCCGGCTTGGTAGCTGTTGGTTGATGTGCAAGGGTATAGCAGCGGGTCCCAGCCGAAACGACTGCAGTTAACGAGTTTTTCATTGTTAATGGATGGATCCAATCCACACGTCACGACGCATTATTCTCCATCGTAATGGAACCTCAACGAGCAGATGTCTGATCGCTTGTCTGTATGAATCGATTCTGTCTTGTGAGTAGTAACGGACCCTCACTGAACATGGGCATCATCGGCCAAGTTCGAGTGGGGAGACTACTTTTCGCTACGAGGCTCGGATCATTAGCAGAATGACTAGCAACAGTCAACCCCAGATAGTCTGATGCTCAAGTCTCGGCAGATGGAAACCTTGATTGGGGCCGCGCCGGCCCGAAGCGCATAAACTCCCGCATGACGTTAATAAACCTTGTGAATGCGGGTTTTTAATTGTGAGAGTATATATGGATAAGACTCATGACAATGTAACAATGTAGTGTATAAATGAATAAATTCTTTTAAATATATGCAATATTAAAATTATAATATATTTCTTCTATTGAAATATTACGTCGCAGCTACTATAAATGAAGGCAATTATCTTTATTATTATTGAAATATTAGAACCTTATTCTCAGGTATCCTATTACTGAGTAATTCATTATTTACAATAGGTACTTATAATGAAGAAAGTCTTGTGTACTGACCTGATCATGCAGGTTGAAGACTTACACAACCAACAACGTACGCTAATTCATGTGTTCTGATGCCGAACACGAGATTGAGGGACTTTGCTGCAATCCTACATGAGATGGAAAAGTATAAGAATATCTAGAATTTTCAGACTTTGCAGGGCTTGTCTCACCAGTCAATCATCTACAGCAACTCTTCACCCTTCTGTCTTGTGATACATCCTTCGGCCCAGCATGGTGCAGCTCGTATGGCTTTTGGCCGTGGGAATACTCCCGCAGGTTCCCTATGCTCTTCATATCTCCTCATGTCGGGATGTGGATTGCACGTTCACAGACACTGTTAGCAGTGGCCAGACTTGCGAGAGTTTCGCTGGTGGCTGGAGCTTAACTGTGGACGAACTCAAGTCCTTGAACCCCAGTATCAGCTGCCCTGATCCTGATACCGAAGAGTGGTACTGCGTAGTTGGTACTGTTACCGAGGACGGACCTCCAGCTGCTGAGCCCTCGAGCACAACAGCTGCATCTACCCACATCTTGGTACCGAGCACGACTGCCACTAGCAAGACTACTGTTCCCAGCAAGCCCTCTCCTACTAAAACTTCCTCTGCAAACGGCATTGAAACCCCAAGTCCCATCCAAGATGGTATGGTGGCCAACTGTAACAAGTTCCATCACGTTGAGTCTACAACCACCTGCAAAGGAATCCTCGACTATGACAAAATCTCGTTTGCCGACCTTGTCAAATGGAATCCCGCTATAGGCCAGGACTGTACCGCTCTGTGGAAAGATTATTGGGTCTGCGTCGGCGTCGTTGGCTATTCACCTTCCTCTACAACTACTGCCAAGGCAACTGCCACCACAGCAGGAAACGGAATTCAAACTCCTGGGGCGATCCAAGATGGTATGGTGGCTAACTGTAACAAGTTTCACTATGTCGGGTCTACAACCACCTGCAAAGGCATCCTCGACTATGATAAGATCTCTCTTGCGGAGTTTGTCAAATGGAACCCGGAAGTTGGCAAGGATTGCAGTAATCTTTGGAAAGGCACATATGCCTGTGTTGGTGTCGTCGGCCCTAGCACAACTCTCGTGACTACAACCAGACCCAAGCCTGCAGCGACAACTGCACAAGGGAATGGAATCTCAACACCAACTCCTATCCAAAAGGGTATGGTGACCAACTGTAACAAGTTTCACTATGTCGGGTCTACAACCACCTGCACAGGCATCCTCAACTACGATAAGATCTCTTTGGCCGACTTTGTCAAGTGGAATCCTGCGGTCGGAAAGGATTGCAGTGGGCTATGGAAAGACACTTGGGCTTGTGTTGGAGTTATCGGATTCAAACCCACGCCCACATCTACTGCTGGCAATGGCGTAAAGACGCCTCAGCCCATACAAGAAGGAATGGTAAAGAACTGCGTCAAATTCCATTTTGTCCAGTCTACCACCACGTGCCAGGGCATTCTGAAATACGACAAGATCACAATGGAGCAGTTTTTCAAGTGGAATCCTGCAGTAAAGAAAGACTGCAGTGGCCTGTGGAAGGGTACGAACGCCTGTGTTGGTGTTGCTTGAGTTGATGTACAGTGAAGCCTGGGGTATCCGACTTGGAGAGAAGTGACATGACCTTGTGTTCAGCCTGTTGCGCACTTGCTTGGTGGGAATGTTGATTCCTGTATAGCTCATTTTGTTTTAGTATACGGGTTATCAAATTATTCACCATTTCTATAGTTTTTCATGTTGCACGATTCCAAGACAGCTCCGAGGCCTGATATTGTGCTGTCATCCTTGTTCTTCTTTGATGTTGTTGTGATTGAGAGGCTTAGTCGTTATTTGTAGTAACAGCCCAGAAGGACAGTGACAGAAATTCGTCATAAAAGCCAAATCAGATCCCATCTTGAAGCATAGGTTACCAAAATTAACAACTGCAATTGTTTCTTTGAGACGGTGTTGCTCTTCAGATGGTCATGCAAGGTAGTCTCATATATGGTTTCAAGTAAAACGAAGAGATTTTATATGTATGGTTTATTGGAGGTGATTTACTAAGCCAGGTAATCAGAACGTCAGCTCATTCCAGTTTGCCCAATGTGATTGCAATTCATGTATATCATACCTCCTCAAAGTTTATAGTGGATCGATTGCCGAAGAATACCGCTGACTCAGCCTGCCCCACTATCCCCTCATAAACATCGACCACGAAATGCTGATTTTTTTATATTTGCAAACAAAACCAGCTTCTCTGACATGGCTTCTAGACTGAATGCCCGCTTCCATAATAACCCTTCTCTGAATGGGACTTTCAAAGTATTGGCCAATTCTCACTTGCGGATACAGACCCAGATAAGATGTTTTCATATCCACGAATACCAGTCTCAAAAGCTTCTCAAGCAAGTCAGTTGGAAATTCCCTAGCATTAACCAGGCTGGACGAGAGACTTACAGACCCAGGTTGGACTCACTATCCCATATGGCCGCCTCGTAAACTCAAGACAAAATGCGAGATATATTTTAGAAGAACTTAGTAAGCTACACAAGACGATGAGTTTCTTGAACTAACATCTGTGCTGATGGCCACGCGTACCTCAAACTGCAGCTTCTGCGAGGCCCCAGGGGGGTCAGAAAAGTACACGACTCCCAAAGGGGAGTCCTAGAAGCCAGGATATTACTACGAGACTTCAGAGTCAAAATTTTGAAGAAACTAAATAAAGAAGCTGATGTTCCACTATATATCGAGGAAATTACCAAGTTCGACGAGAAGTGGCGCCTTACGATGGCTATTGATCGAGAGATATGCCGACCCGTTATCAGGATTCGAGATGGCGAAGACTCATCTCACTTTCCGAATCCTATCTACGAGCTTGGTTTTCAGGAAACGTTTGGGTTTGACTTGAGCACTGGTATCTCTGACGAATTGGTCACTGAAATCGCAGAGAGCTTTCACTTGAAAAAACACCCTAAAGAAGGTATGAGAGAAATTCTACACGGGTTATTCAATATCTTCTCCAAGAATGAGGCGACCAGTCTAGAAGTAGACCTTTTGTTTCGGTCCGATGGTGGATTCACCTGCTCGAATTCAAATTTCTTTTTCGACGACAATGCTCGGAATCGCAGGGTGTTCGAACTGACAGACAGGATGCAAGAGGTGAGGGAAGAACTCAAAGCAGCGAGACATGGATTGGTATACATCCGAATGGATGGCAATATTGGAACCGTAGTCAACGGTGCAGGCCTTGCCATGAGTACCAATGACACGATTAGTTTGAAGGGGGGGTCCAGCGCAAACTTTCTGGATTGCGGTGGCCAGGCCAACTCGGAGACAATGCTGCAAGCTTTCAAGATTATTAGGTCTGATCATCGAGTGAAGGCACTTTTGGTCAACATCTATGGTGGTAAGTGGTAACCGCCACACTGCGTCGGGTGTGAACTGATGCAGTATAGGTATCACGAGATGCGATATGATTGCAGAGTCTATCATTGCGGCAGCAACTAAACTTGGTCCGTTCCGGGTTCCGGTGGTAGCCAGACTTCAAGGAACCAATTCTGAGGCTGGATTGAAACTGGTAAGTATCACGAGCCCACCCAAAGAACCATCGCTGAATCAGTTCTAGCTCGAGGATGCCAACCTTGGAATACATGTGGAAGCGGACTTTGGAGAAGCGGCTAGAAAGGCGGTTGAGCTGGCGAACCCACTCGACTCTCAGTAGAACATGGTCAGAGCCTATTTCCCTGACAGCGCCTACCATATGCTCTCAAAGGAGTCAGCACCGTCAACAGTGCTTGCGCCGGAAATCGCCAAGATAAAATAAAAGAGAAACAAAAGCAGATATGGCAAGGCAGCAAACACAGGAGGCCATTGAAAGAACTGCGATGGAGCCTTCGGTAGAACCCTGATGGTCTCTCCCAAGGTTTAGGATGCCGAAGATATACAATAACCTGATCTACAGTATGTACAAAAGATGCACATACCCCAGATGTCAGGGCAGTCATTAATCTCTTCGGATTGAAGCAGAAGTAGCAGCCATTCTCTATGTAGTTTGTAATGGATACTTATATTATAGTAATTCTGCATTAAGGTTTAATCAAACACCATGAATAGGTCAATATGGATAGCTTTCAATTCTGGCAAAGATTCTCCATTCTTTGTTATCTTGTACTGCTTTGAGATTCCCCTTTGTCCTGTATCCAATTAGACTACATATATATCCTCTTCCTGAATAGGTAGATCGGTTACAATTCCTTTACATCTTATCGGCAGGTAGTGTTGTCTGTACTCTAGTGCAGCAGCTACTACCTACAGTGCCTCTTCGGAGGGCTGTTCTGTCTTTTTTGCTAGGAGTTGTAGGCGAATCTATATGAAAACGCCCAACACTCGTCCCAAACTCCAAAGAACTGGCCTCGAATATCTGACAATATGCAGGTAGGGGCTGCTAGTTAAGAATGTATCAATCTTAGTTATTAATAATATTTCATGTGTGCATGGAATAAGGTCTCTAGTAGTAGTCTTTGGTGGTTCATGGTTGACTAAGTCAGCCAGAGAATACTAACAATGTCGGAAACTCGGGTTCATTCCTAGACAGTTCGGAATTACACAAATTCCTTAATAGACGACGCCAAGGAGTTCTTTAAACAGAAATATGTACATATAAGTAAGCCTATAGGTATTTGTGGCGCGAACCGGCTTGCAGGGATCCTGATGAGCAAATGTGAAAAGAATATTATATATAGGTTATCTTTAATATATCTAAAGTAAGGAAATTATTAATTATGTAGTAATAATGTTTAAAGTAAGAAATGGAATATTTTATTATTTTTCCCTAGATATTATATTGGAAGTAGTGTTTGAAAAGTAAAGATATAAAAATGCTGTGCCGTTAAGATACCTGCTAGGTAAACATTCAGGGGCTTACTTTCATTATAAATCCGGATTGCGGACTCACGTAAGCATGAGGCCAAGTCCGACGGTCTTCTACAAGACTGAATGATTTCAGGTCAGAACAATCATACGTTTCAAACTCACACTCCGCTACAATGGCTTCCCTCAAAAACCGTCTCGGCTTCTCCGAGACAACCCCTTTCATCCTTTTCTGCATCTTTGGCGGTTTTCTATTTCTGTTCTCCACCCTCCAACTCCCCTTCATCGACATTGACGGCGTCTTCTGTGCGGATGATCCTTGGGCTGGACCTGGTGAATGCTTCGTGTTTCGAAAAAGAGGGCTTATGCGTTTGGGCATGACACTACACCTGGCCGGTATCTTACCCGCTGGTGCTCTTGTGTGTTTCCAGTTTATTCCGTCTCTTAGAGGTCCTAAGTCTGCCAAGCTACATCGTGTAAATGGATACACGGTTTTGGCACTCTCTCTACCCGGGACAGTCGGGGCTATCATTATCGGGCACGGGGCTTTTGGCGGGCCTTTCTCGAATAAGATTGCGACGTGGCTTATTGGGACCTTGTTTGCTACCGCAATGATAAAGGCTATGATATGTATCAAGCAGAGACGAGTCGAAGATCATCGAGCTTGGATGCTGCGAGGCTGGCTCTGGGAAAGTTACGACTCTCCTCAAATTTTCATCTACTAACATATCGAAGGCAACATCAACTATTACATTGAGAGGCATAATGCTCTTAGTGGCTTATATCATAGGCAGACCATCCCTTTCAGTGTCGCTGAGGATGTCTTGTGCGGTCATTGAATATTTATTCGAAACTTTCCCTCATGCAACGAAGCACGAATATCCGGATTGCGCAACATATATCTCAGGAGAGAATCTGTTGCAAGAAACGCTTGTGACAACGAATTGGGACTTTGACGATATTCCAGGGATAACAGCTGCTTTTAGGATTGGCTTCGCTGTTGCAGGATGGGTCGCGTTGATTGTTCACGCAGCTGCAGTCGAGTTCTATGTGAGTGCGTTTTTATATTATCCTATGTTGTGTCATACTGATTGAAAGACAGATATTGAAGACTGCACCCAAGCCAAAACTCAAAGTCTAATTCAGACGGAGGCTTAAGTCTTTATATTTGGACCGATATGATAGAATCTGTCAGATGCCCTTTAAGCATAACAGAATGTATCCCGAACCTAAACGTCTTTCTATTACCATGTACATAATGTCAGAAATCTAAGCCCTTCGTATGGAAGCTCCTCGTATCTAAAGTTCGTCTATCATTTTTCCATTTGAAATTTAATTCATGACCTGACCAGCAGTTTTGGTAGGCGTACCGTAAATCAACTTATCCCCATTTCTCTGCGGTTTCAACCCTTCAACCTCTCTAGTCGATTCCCAGTGGATGGTACCATATCTATACAATTCTCCAAAGGTTCCAGGACGATGTGTAATATCGTGATTTTCCTGCTTCTTGACAAGATCTCCAAGAGCTGGGAGATTGCCCATAGAATTGTGATAGACTTTGTAAATATGACTCTTCTCGAGCATTTCTACCATGAAAGCTTCGGCTTCAGCTCGCTTTTCGAGATCTGGTTCGTCCAGACTTGTGGTGAAAAGTTCAGCTTGCTTGTGTCCGTTGAGACTTGTTTTGAGAGCACCGAGAATCCCATTCTCAATACCTTCCACCATAAAGACTTTGTTCTCCCAGAATTCGCGGCCGTTCCAGCCGTTTCTGACATCGACAAGGTTGCGTGTGCGGTCGCCAATCACCATTTGTGATACATAATCAGTCATGAAATAGATCTGATTTTCATCTTCAGGATTGGCCATGCCTTCAGCAAGACCAATCTCGGTGATCAGAGGATGTTTGTGGAAGCCATCGACGTTTGTCCGCCCTTTCCAGAGCTCTTTGTATCCTTCGTGCCAGTTTTTGATAAACTCGCAACGCTTGCGAGCAGCGAAGATGTAGTTACCAAAGTCGCCAATTTTATTCCTTACTAGACCTGTGATGATCCAGGCCGCCATTTCATATGTGGTGTCAGGTGATGAGATTTGGTCCCAGAAGAGCGATTCAAGGTGAGTGTGTAAAATGTTGCTAACATCCAGCCAAACGCCTCCATATTCGTAGACGAGTGGAAGGCGAGCAAGGTCTGCTGCATGTTGTGCTGCATGCTTTCCATCCATAGTCTTGTTGACGAAACACTCGGGGAACCAGTCTTTGCTAACGTAGTTGTAGATATTGTTGGGAGATCCTTCAATAAAATTGACTAGACGAACAGTCCAGGTAGGGCCGAGGCGTCGGACCCAGTTAAGAACGGTTTGCTGGTGAGCAGGAGTCATGGCAAAGAAACCTTTATCCCAAACAGCCCAGACATTTTTCTCAGAAGTGATGGGTTGATATGTTTCAAGCTGGGCGACGATTTCTGAATCTGTTCGTAGATCAAGTAGTGAAGGGTCAATTTCACGGAGGCCAGTGGCTGACTTGGGGATTGTGAATTTGGCCATTGTTGTAGATGCCGATGTAGTGTTTGCTGAAATCGATGCTAATCCCATGGGATTGGTGTTTGGTAGATTGAATGATGATGGTTCAGAATAATGCGACGAGTTTGTGGTATTTATATACTAACCACACAGTGAATCAAGATGAGTCTTGTTCTATTTTCAGAGTAGCTTCATAATTGTGACTCTCAATTAGGTATGCCTTTAAACATCGGAGGGAAATTTGATAGGCTGCTTGAGGTCTTGGTTGTTTGAGCTAACCCGATTAGTAACATCTCACTATGAGTCGACTCTCGAATCTGACTATCTCGGCACCCGGCTTTTGTCTTGGATGTGGCAATAATGCTAAGAAACCAAGATGTGCCATTTGCAGGTAACCTTTGGGGCTGAAAGTTTCGTATTTGTACCTCATTTTAGATATGGTATGAGGAACCTTCTGCGGGAACTTCAAGATCACCGTAGCGCTCTACTAACTATCTCCCAAGTCAGCATAAACCATATGAAGACCAATCCTTACTTCTATTAATGAATAGCTGAAGATTTACCTAAGATTAGCTTGAATAGTCCGTTGTGATGCTTAGTTTGACTTGCCAGTCAAAGAGGTCAGTTCTCTAAGCTTTCTTAACTAAAATATACAACTTAAATTTGCCACCTGAAAGATATATAATTCAAGCTATTAAATAATAAGCCTAATTCATTTATTAAATGTAGATTTGCCCTTTTAAAGCAAAGTAAGGTTAATATAGTAAGGAAATATAATAATAAAGAAATATAATACTAAAAAATATAATAACCTTTATATTACGGAATATAATAACTAATCTATAGCACGTTAACTGCTGCGCTAAAAGGTCTAGCTATAACCTCAGTTAAGATCATAGCTTATTTTCAATGCCTATAGCACTATTACAAAGGAATTCTCCATAATAAGTGCCCCCATTACAGAAGGAAAGGCAGCTACCCACAGCTATAAGTAGCCTTTATAGGGGACCTTCCAGCGCATTACGCGCTATAGCCGGCTCTATAGCTATGCCTTATATCTCTATAGTCGCTAGACCTAGGCACACTAAGTCATATATATAACGTCATTTCTACCTCAATAGGCCCCATACCTCGCTAGCTACTCGAGTTAAACTAAATCGGGAATTAAATACTATAAGCACCTACTTAGAAAAGGCAGAAAATAATATATACGCAGCAGGGATCGAACCCGCGACCTACTATAACTGCTACTATTTATTACAGAATATAATAACTAATTTATAGTATATTAACTACTACACTAAAAGGTCTAGCTATAACCTTAGTTAAGATTATAGCTTATTTTTAATGCCTATAGCACTATTATAAAGGAATTCTCTATAATACTTTATAATAAAGTTATTAATAATATAGCTATTACTTTAACCTTATAACTTAACTAATTATTAAATAAATTACCTTAAGTATAAAAGAAATATTTCCCTCTAAGCTTAATAACTTAATTTTTTCTCTTTATTATTAACTTCTAAATATAATTAATACTTATAAATAAATAAGGTAAACCCTATAATAATAACTATAATATATTCCTATATAATCTATAGCTTAATAAGCTATAATAGTAAATATATATCCTATCCTTTACTTAATATTAATAATATTAAAATATAGTTTATTATAAAATTATATACCTTTTCTTTTCTTTTTTTTTTTTTATTAAATTAGC
>JABFFJ010000241.1:0-12860 GCA_013623715.1 Fusarium verrucosum
ATATAATATTTATAATATAATAAAAACTGTATTTTAATATATTTTTAATAATTAATAGTAGTTTTCTAATATAATAATATTATTATTTTCTAGCAGAAGCTAACTTATTTTACAAGTCCTCCTGGTTTAAGGTAGATAAGGATTATAAAGGTGCATTATCTCCGTCCCTCTACGGAGATACTGCTAACGTGTCCACCTAGTTAAGTAATGCAGCGTAGCATAACAAAAGAAGATAGCCTCTGCATTTGTGGCTAACCATATCAGATGGACCGTGAACTTTCACAAAACACCTGCTTAGAATAACAATTAGCTCTGATATCTTCCAGAAAGAAGCAAGTTCAACTATCTGCTAATACCTGAAGACCGAGTTAATCCATTTAGCTCATCTAACACATGTATCTCATAAGGAAAAGTCATTCAGAAGAAGACTACCCGTAATTTGACGGAGGTTGCTATTCAGCCTGGATTGGTGGCGGCTGCTATTGGGCTGAAAGCGGCTCCTCTCTGAGACGATGTCACCATTTCTGCCAGGAATTTTGAGACTTGCTCACTCTACTGGCCAGGAGGCAATGCGCCCCAAGCGATATTTTCTCAGCTCACCTAATAAGACAATCGCGATGCCATGGGCTGAAAATTTAAGCATATGGTGGCCTTGAGCCATCTGTAATTATCCCTGCTAGTGCATTTGTTATTTGAGAGGAGGAGGGTCTCTCAGCTGGCTCATGTATAATAACGGCCTGTCTGCTACTTGTACCTCAAGCCTTTGCTCTCCAACCTTTTCATTTAGTTTACATGGTGTTAATCGCGACTTGACACCACTACCCAAAGGGTAGCCCCCAAGCTTTCCAACCTGCTCGGTTTAGGCTATACTACCAATTTGATTTCTAAAATGCCAGAGAAGTTCCGGTTATTATCACTTGCAGTCTTGGCGAGTTTGTTTCAGCTTTCTCTCCAGCAGCATGACCCCATCAAGGACTTTTGCCGAAGGTTTGGACACCAAACAGCGATAGTAGATCGCAAGCTGTATATTGATGGAGGCCTTGTTAACTGGAAACCTATGGACACTGACCACAAGAACTACACAAGTACGTCGTTTATTCTGTTCTCTGTATGCTTGTTCACTTACGCAGCTCTCTAGACTCGTGGCTCTTATGGCATGACCTTGATCACAACAGTAAGGATAATATGCCACAGATACATGCCGATCTCAGCAAAAACGATTCGATCCCCTCTGTACATGGCGGCGCCCTGTGGGCAGATGATGTCAACTACCGCTTATTTCTTTTTGGAGGCGAATTCTTCAGCGGAACCCCAACGACCTCAAGTCTTATGTCCTACGATATCTGGTATGATCAATGGGATGATTTCGGGCCCCCAACTTCAGACATCTCGCGTGTCAGCTACGGAGCTTCCACAACTGTTAAGGAGAGAGGGGAAGGGTAAGCCGAGTACCGCCAGGACGTCTTGAGGAGAAGGGAGACTGACATCGACTTCTCCATACAGATACTACTACGGAGGCTACCGATCGCGAGCTTCTGTGCCTGATTGGAGCGGTCGCCGACGTGCAACATCAGATCTGATTCGGTATAAGATGGATGGCAATACCTGGACTAAGCTGGCTGGACCAGATAAGATCAAACGAGCCGAGGGGGTAATGACTTTCATCCCTGCTAGTGACCGCGGTATGCTAGTTTATTTTGGTGGAGTTCAAGATCCTGACGACAATGGAACAATGGTTGCACAGTCGATGGACAAAATATTCCTCTATGATATAATCTCGAACAAGTGGCACATTCAAGAGGCCAGTGGAACTATTCCTGACAACCGTGGAAAGTTTTGCGCTGGAGCTGTGTGGACCAAGGATCGGACCAGCTACAATATGTAAAACATCCCTGGGTGCTATTACCTTTATGGTCAAGATGCTAATTATAAATAGATATCTTAATGCGGGAATAGGTCTCGAAGGGCCTGGATTTGATGACGTCTACGTCTTGTCTATTCCATCTTTCACGTGGATCAAAACTTACCCTCTCGATCGGAACGGAACCGGTGACTACCCCTCTCACAGCCTGTCCTGTGACGTTATCAACAAAGGGTCACAGATGCTTACCATTGGAGGGGCCTTCCCAGTGGATGACAGCACATGTGACGCTGACGAGGTCTGGGGGGTTCACAATATCGACCTGGGGAACCAAATCAAAGGGAACTTCAAGAAAGTATGGGCTGGATATGACCCTACTCTCTTCAGGTACAAGGTTCCCAGCTTCGTGACTAGTGTTATCGGCGGAAACAAAGATGGCGAAGCGACAAAGATGGAACCTGATTCGGGATTTGTGAACCATGATCTTGGTACTTTGCTGGGTATGAAAGCCGCATTCTCTACCCGCAAGAGGTTAAACGATGGGCGCACTAAGCCCGAAACTGCAACAGCAAGTGGCAGCTCAAGCTCAAAGTCTGGCCTTTCGACAGGCGCCATTGTCGGTATATCAGTTGGAGCAAGTGCTGCCTTTCTCGGCGTCCTGATCGGTCTATGTCTTCTTCGCAGAAAACAAAAAAACAGACCAGAAGTCCACTCAACGATAACAGCAAAGCCACTCTTTCCTGCTCCGTATATGCTGCCATCGCTTAGTCCCCATTACTATACTCAGTCGCCGGACAGTGGGCAGCGCGAGAGCCTCAGGGGTCAGAATTACGATTGGGAGGGCCCAGACCAAATCCGCCGCTGGGGGCCGCCTCAAGAATATTCAGGGCCAAGTGAGATGGACGGTCGGGGCATTGAGGCTCCTGATGCCAACGCAGAAACTCCGCTCAACAGGGGATCAAGCAGATCTCATAGCCTATCACCAAACCAGTAGAAAGGAGCCCCTAGTGTGAGCCTAATGCTGGTTTTCTTGGAAGTAGATCTAAATCGGAATCTCTATATACAATCACCATGGCCACAAATCTAGCTAAAGCTTGACTTGGTTAATATTGCATGGGTGATATATAGTAAGATACAGGTTGCTAAGTAGCTAACCAATAACATCTCATCAGCAGAGGTTTAAAATTCTGCATTTTGCTAAGCTAATGCAAAGGATTGGAACTATCTCCTTGTAATACTATTAAATTACCCCAACTCTATGATATTCATACTCGTGTTGAACAATAGGTTCGAGAAACAATTCTGTTGTTAATAACCAATCGTCTGGGAGGATAGTAAACCTAACCTATCAGCGGCCGCGTGATGCTAGCTGTGATGAATTTCGTGAGAGCTTAGGGTAGTTGTGCGCTGCCGCTGTTTACCCGGCCAGTTGTGTCATTAGACCTTGTAAGGATTCATTCCATTTTTACCAAAAAACGGCCCCATATCCCAGTCATTGTGGTTGGTGGTACTTGGGAGCCTTGGTGCTTCGCTTATTGCTGCCCAACCATGGTGGCTTGTGCTGGTGGCGTTTATTGGATTGCTTTGAACTTGGCGGCAGAAGACTGAGTACTGTATTCGGTAGATATTGTGATCGCCGAAGTTCCCGCCCTTTATCTATAGACTATGACAGATGAATCAATATCCACCGGTTTGCCAACCGTTGATCACTGCAGGATTGTGCGCTTGTTAATGTTCTAATAGTGATGCTTCGTTGCATAAACACCCTCTCTGGCGCCAGGAGAGAGCATACGTGTTGACGACCTGAAAGACTGTACTACCTAGACATGAAGTTTGATTGGAGCTCGCTCTTTGTCCACGTAATAGACAAACAAGTGCGGGGTTGGCTATCTTATGTTTTGGAACATTTCTGTGAAAATATTAAACTTCCATCATTGATCTGCTAAGCTCTCGCGACATGGATTCACAAGTTCAATATCTGCTTTCCCTTCGTGCCATTCGTGAGCGCGCCAAAGTGGTAGGGGAGAGAGCCAAGTCGGGCAAACTGAACCACTTCAACGTTCACGAGGATAAACTGGACGATGTCATCAAATTTGTAGCCTCAGTTATCAAGGTATTGCAAGACACATAGCCAGACATACCCAGCATCTTCTGCTTCCATACTGATCTAATATGCCTTTACAGCGAGACTTTGGCCCAGACAAATTCGACACCATCCCTCCCCATGGCCGATGGCAGCATTTTGAGGTTGGCAACGTACCACGCATCGACATTCTGATCAGGAATTGGAAGAGCCAGGGAAACGATTGCGGTGATATTGAGGTAGCCCGCCGATTAATCGACCTTTTCTTCGTCTCGGTCCTTCTAGATGCTGGTGCTGGTGACACCTGGCGCTATAAGGAGAGGGAAACAGGCCAGGTTCACGAACGCAGCGAGGGTATTGCTGTTGCAAGCCTGGACATGTTCAAGTTAGGAGCCTTCAGAGCCCCGGGAGAGGGGAGTGCTCCGATTGTCGACGGTATTGGTCCCAAGAAAGCTTTGCATAGTATCTAGTGACTGACAAAGTGTATGCATGCATAGGCCAAGGTTTGAAGTGCCTGGAAACACACGTTCTGGAACACGGCTTCCAGGTGTCTGATGACAACAAAATGCTGGGATTGGATTCACGTGCAGACCTTCTGAGAAGCCTTGGACAGTCACTTGTCGACAACTCCCACGTCTTCGGGGCCGAGGGCCGACCGGGAAATCTCGTCGGTGCGTGGTTACTAGTTTCTATCCCACTGCACTCACGTCGACTAAATCATACTCCAGACTTTCTTATCAGAAGGGATGACGCGTCGTCACCTTCGGACCTCGATGTCCTGAAGCTTTGGGATGTGCTCCAGACGCTTCTCATTCCAGTTTGGCCGAAAGACCGAACTATTATTGGAGACACGCCAATTGGTGATGCATGGCCTTTGAGTACACTGAGAAACGTATCTGGTTCCGACGATACTGCTGACAGTGTCCAGCCATTCCACAAGCTCACCCAATGGCTCACATATTCATTGATGGTCCCTTTCCAAAAGGTATTAGGAAAGCGATGGATCAACACCGAATCTCTTACAGCCTTGGCAGAATATCGGAACGGCGGCTTATTTGTCGACATGGGTGTACTCTCCTTGACTAAAGAAGCCCTTGATCGTGGGCTCAAAGCTTCGGGCGGAGTGCTGCCACTCTTTGAGGCCGGGGATGATGTTATTGTCGAATGGAGAGCTATGACCCTGGTGCTGATTGATATAGTCTTCACCGGGATTCAGTCTCATCTGGGCGAAGGTGTCACTTTGACAATGGCTCAGCTACTGGAGGCGGGAACCTGGAAGTCCGGCCGTGAAGTTGCGGCACAGCGTCGACCGGAAACCAAGTCGAGCCCTATCTTGGTCCAGAGCGACGGAACTGTCTTCTAGACTAGGTAGTACTCTTCTGTGATCAACGTGGTCAAAATTGACCCATCAACTTGCGTTTTGTATTTAATCTTGTGCCAACCTCTCGTCAGTATATAGGTAAGCATCATGTTCCCGAGTGAGTGATTGAACTACATAGTTCAGATGGAAACACCCAGACTTCTCCCTGATCCTCAGATACCGTAGTGATTCGACCATCCAAGTCTCCACTATCCAAATCCGCAATTTCGAAGTTCATTTCACCAACTTCCTCGTCGTCAATGTCAACCTCATCGTCATCCACTAATACCGCATGTCTGACCACTCTCTTCGTCGCAAAGGTAGGTACGCCTAGGAAAAACGCTCGTTTGTGGTAGATCTTCTGCACTTGAATCCCAAGGACAAAGTCTGCTGGTTTTGAAAAGGAGGATGCCACCTCTGAGTCGACAGATACCCCGAGCTTGACCCCGACTTGCATATCAAGAGGTCCCGTGATGCTTTGAACGCTGGCTTCTGCTTTGCCTTCCATCTCACGTCCGCGCTCTGTTGAGATGGTTGCCCCCCGGGCAATTTTGAGTCCCGTAATGAGATACATAGGGTCTTTATAGTCGGTCATTTCGTGAAAGTCCTTGACATCTTGAAGCTGCAGGCATTTCTTGAAGTAGATGGCCTGGGGGTAAAAGTATGCAGTCTCCAACGTCTCAATTCTGTATACATCGCTATTGTGTCTTTCCCCTTTGAGACTGGCATCACCACCAATGCTGCGGTCAAGTACCTTAGCAAGTATGCTCCCCTTGCCACCGACGGACTCTTTGAGGCTCACACAGACATCCTTCTTCTCGTCGGTGTAGCGCTGGCCATCAGGAATGGGAACTCTATTGTCAGATCCTTGATTGATAGGATAGTAATGAATGAGGTCGTCGACAAGTGTTCCAAGCTGGAGTGGACCTGCAGGAAAGGGCTGAGTCGTGAAGTTTGGTGCTACATGATAAGTTGGGATCTGCCTTCTCAGATTTGGATCCGTACTTTGTCCAAAATTCATCCTCTTAAATAAACCGTGAAATGGGTCGGTTGTGAGAGGGAAAGAATGACTTGACACTGAGTTTCTGGCAGTGATTAACTGATAAAGTAAATAAATTGAAGTAATCTGGTGAACTAAGAGTCCTTGTATTATAACCAATAAACTGCTTCATAGGTGCCGAGATGATTCGTATTCAGAGTTGGTGAGTTGGGTAGCGTTGCGCCCTGTTACTGACCGAGGTAATACAGCATGAGTGGGAAACAATAGGGAGTGAATTTGAACCTATTAATGGTTTTAGAAAGGGTCATACGCATGCATGTATGCAGCTGCTATCACACCGTGCGGCCAGTAACTTGCTGGCCGACTGATTCAGTTGGAACAATAATTACAGTATACCTACACCAAATATGAATGACGCCCCCCCCCCCTTCCGTTTATTAGTCTGCACTTTACAAGCATTTCAATGTGTCTTCTATCACCCTGGCAGCCTGTGCCTCTGCAGCCTTATCGTGCCAGTCCTCTGTCCATATGCGGAAGGGGTGGAGGAAGTCATAACCATCCCTCTGCACAGCCATTTGGCGAAAGATCGTTTCCATACCCCTTTTCTGATACAAAACCTTCAGTTTGTGCTGGCTAATCCTCTCACATCTATGCATAGCAAACTCCAGAATGTTTGCCGCAAAGCCAACTGCGATGGGTACTGAGAATGAAGTGCCAGACTTCCATACAGTTGCCCCTTTCCATATTAAAGGGACGGAAACGCCGAGAGTGGCAAAATTATCGGTTTTGTCCAGAGGTGTGGGGTTCATTTTACCTTTGTTACCTTTACCATCCGTCGCGTGGATGCACATCACACCCTCTCGACGCGCCGGCCTGGAGCGCCCTGAAAGTCCGCCGTTGTTGGAGGCTGCGGCGATAATCAGCTTACCACTGTGGATAGCCTTTTGTAGCGCCACTTCAATCAAGTCGTCATCCTCCTCAAAGCCAAAGGATATTGAAATGATATGGGCGTCGCATTCATTGGTGGCCCAGTCGATTGCCTGTGCAGGCATGTCAGCATTCGGGTTCCACGAGACGCAGCCAGGTGTTTCATTGTGAAAGGCAACCCACCTTTGCAATCCCTGGCATGTATTCCGTGTTTATGGCCTTATCGGTGCATATCTTACCGATATAGACTTCTGCAGCTGGGGCCGTTTGGAGGAGTAGTTGCGCAACCTGTGACCCGTGACCGTAGGTGTCCTGTCGCCAACTGTCTCGGCGACCTACGAAACTTATGCTTTTGGAGCTATTGATGCGCCCACTCTTGATAGCAAAGCGAATCTTGGAAAGGCTGTCATCAACACCAGAGTCTAGAACAGCAATTCGTATCCTATCGGGCTCCGACCCCCAAGGTGGGGGCTCTTCTGGGCGGAGGGTTCTAATGTATTCGAAAAATGGCTTAAGTTCGCCAAGAAACGTTTCCGCAGATTGACTGTTGAAACAACCTGATGAGATAAGGGTCTCATGATGAGAGGGGTCGTGACTTACCCGTCACTCTTGCTGAATGAACAATCGTCATCGTCGTCGAACAAGATTCGCTTTGCTGTTACGGCTGAGGATATGCTCATGGGTGAGACCAAGGAGCGACCCGGTCCAAACATGCCTTTAAAGAGAGGGCTCAAGCTCCCAAAGCTTTTGGTAACATGTCGGAAGAGCGGTTCCAATATGCATTTGTAGATGACGGCGAGTCCTCTCCTTTCTGCGACAATATCCAGATGGTCGAGGTTCTCAACCAAACTGTCGAACTCGAGGCATGTTTTGGCGATACGACGATAGTCATCACTGACCTCATCTTCCCATTTCCTTAGCACACGAGCCAGTCGTACACGATTCGACCTTTCCCCAGACAGCCAGTCTTCATCTTCTGGAGTCCAGTCAGCATTGCAGTCAGCTTCCAAAGCCATGACAAGAACACCAAGGGCCGCAATATTATCACTTTGCAACCTCGCGTTCTGTCTGGGGGCCAGGCTGCAATGGATTCTAGGACACCATTGCTGCAGGTGCTTGTTATTGGGTGAAGGTAGAAAAATACATTCTGGGTCAAGGTGCTGCTCGATCCACGGGCTATCACTGAGCTGGAACATGGAAGCCGCGAGAAGAACACATGCAAGCCTGCGGTACTTGAGTGTTAAGCCAGATTTGTTAGTGAGGTGGTAATCCAGAGATTGCTCTCCCCCAGAGATACCGATGGATTCCAGTTCAGCGTCAGTATTAGCGATCCACATGCCTTCCGAGTTGAATGCAACATGCAATATGTCAGACCTGCTACCATTATAGGGTGTAGGTGAGCAGATATGATGGAAGTAAAAGGCCTCGGCGGAAGGCTGGCCTAACGATCTGTTTCATTATCAGAAGCTGCTTACTGGCGACTCGAATGTAGGCGACTGACCTTGTGAAGACAGCGGAGATCCAGTCCGTCTCTTGACATGTTCCGATGTTCATCTTGAGCTGATCTTGTTTAAAGCCGGAGAGATGAAGTTTCGCTCTATGCGGAATTCCACATCCGGTGTTGTCTGCCATCTGGATGAATAGTGACGTGCAAGTGGACGCAAATTCCTGCGCATGCTGGATGGCTTCCACATCTTGTGGCGTGTAGTCCTGTGTCTGGGCTTCTGACTTCCAGCCTGCCACAGAGTTTCCCAAAGTATGGTCAATTGCCATTTGAAATTGACTTATAGATATGCGCAGGGTTTCAAGTTCGTGACGAACCCTAGGAAAGTAGATATATTTAGACATCTCTTTCATTGAATCAAGGGAGCACCTCTGATTCCAACTTGTTTCGATGGCTACGTCGGTAGCGCTCGGGTTTGTTGCGCCCCAGATACTGGAAACATCCACTTCGAAATCGCTATCTGCCTGTGGAACATCGTGCTGTTGGAGGATTATCGATAGCGACATGAGTTTTGGAAAAGGTCTCAGATGTTCTGGTTGCACGGCGAGCTGGTGCAACAAAAAAAAATCAGTATCGTTGATAACTGGCGCGAATAGCCTGCCTTGGGTTGGAATTGATGCTTGCTTACCCGAAGCACTGAACAGTCCAGAACCCGATCGTCTACTAAGTTCTCCATATCTTCCAAGAGTGTTTGCAAGCTAGACGCAAGCCACTCCCAGTTTGGATCGTCACTCGACAGTTGGTCAAGATCAACATGCTGTTGTGTCATGATATTGAGTTTAAGGTCGGACCGAAGGGTTGTGATTTCGTTCTTGAGATGATTGCTATCGTCATCGTTCAAGACACCGAAATGACCCCGATCTACGTCTTCGGTGGTCGGGAGGGTCTCGGCAGAATGGAATAGGGGGTGGAGGGTCTGCAGCACTCGCCACCTCGACCGAGCAGAAATCATGTCCGGCATGGGCAAGGTCGTGCGAGGCATGGTAGCTTGGTGGGCATAGGCCTGGAGAAAGAGTTCCAAGGGAAAGACAAGAACGGGCGTGCGGGGAAAGAAATAATATTGGATTTAAGGCTGGATTTCTTGTTTTTTATGAAAACTTCATTCAGCTGGGCTTTTCCTGCCTGTTGCCTTGGGGCCTGGCTGTTTGACGAAGCAGCCATGCATGTTTCAGCTCGATAAGCCACCATCGCCTGCCTGCCATCAGCGAGCCCGGTTTTATCAGAAATCATACAGCACACCGCTTAGTCACTCGCTCGTTACTGTTCTGACAAACCTGGCCTTTGTGGGCGGAAAAGCTTTCTGTCATATTCATTAATTAGGCCCATCCCTTGTTAATAATTCGAGACCAGCCCGACTTCATGGACAAAACACAGGATGATGTGGGCATGGCCACGGCCATATTTGATATTACTCATCAATGCCTCGAATGCTTTGATCGCATGGAAGAAAACCACGACCAAGGACTCCTCACGCGCCTCATCAATCCGAGTGATGCGACGGCATCTTCGGACAGGCAAAAGCGGTCATCGTTTGACTTTCTGGGGTTACGCAACAACCTTTTGTATTGGATTGACTATACAGGAGCCCTCTCATTGATGGATTCATCTCTGGACCAACGGCTTAGAGGGCTGGATGATATTTCCGCTATGATTATTGAGTTATTGCAAATGGTTTTGAGAAATCTGAATCGAGGTAAGTTTTAATACTATTCCTGGGAGACCTTGAGAACTCACACCAGCACTTGGAAACAGTGGAAAATAGCCCAGCTTCAGAGAACTTATTATCTTTGGAAGAGCAAAAGGCCTTCTTAACGAGATGGCAAGATGCTTCGCGGGGCGTGGAGTCGGCCCTCCATCGACTACACGTAATAGCAGTTGCAATCAGAAAAGCATCGGCTCGACAACTTGATCACTCGGTGACGAGTCTTTTAACTGAAGAGGATCTTACTTTCCGGAAAGACATTACATCATTAGTTCGCTATCGCTTTCCAGCCGCCCGAAAAAGCTTGTGCCAGCAGTTGGGGGATTCAATCGCAGCACGACGTCGCATTCTCTTGCAACGAAAACGCCATGCCACACGACTCGCTAATCGAAGAGCTCCACAGTCCCTGTCCGTTCCTAGCCAAGACAAGGATACTCAGTTGAAAACTCAGCCGGCTGTCGGCCAACGAAGCCAAAGGAGAAATTTCTCTCACCCTACGGTAATTACTGGTGTAACAAAGGCTTCTCGGCCGGACCCACAGGCACCCGCTTTGAGGCGACTCCAGGGAATACAGCCCCCATCACGGAAAGCTATTACGACGGTGATGAGCACTTTCACCACCACGCAACAGGATTCTTTCGAGTATCCCCCCATGCCCAAAATTGTCCCAGGAGAAACACAGGTTCGGTGTCACTTCTGTTTCATGCCTCTTGACCGGAGAGGCTCAGAGGCAGACACCCTTGCACTCTGGAAACGCCATATCGACGAACACATCAAACCATACGCTTGCCTATTTCCTGAGTGCGCTGAATCTCTTATGCTCTTTATGCACCGCCAAGAATGGGTAGCTCATATGGAATCTATTCATTCAAGGGACTGGTTACGAAAAGCCCATACAATGACCTGGTATTGTGATTTTGGCCATGCGGAGCCCGCAACCTTTGACTCTGAGGTTCAATGGAGGGAGCATATGCTTGATCCCAATTCTCACCACGGCCCTCAGAAAGCTCCCAGTCAAGTGCAACTTGATGCACTATCTCCCCAACGACAACAAATCGCCCTGCGCGATCAATTTGTATGCCCCTTATGCGAACAAATTCCACAAGAGGCACAACAAAAGTTGGACTCGGGAGTAAGCGATTCAATTCTATTGAACAACTTTGTTGTGAACCATGTTGCCAGCCATTTGAAATCGCTATCTCTTATGGCTATTCCATCTTTGGGAGAACCGGCTCACGAAATGGCCAGCTCGGATAAAAGGTCCATGGTTTTCACAGAAGACTCATTTACAAACCTTTTGAATGCCAGCTCCCTTCCCTATTCACCTAGTGGTCGAGCCAATATGCAAGATTCACCCTTGCCTCCCGATGGTTGGTCCCAACTCCGATCTGGCGATCTCATGTCTCTTGCGACTGCCAATCTAGGTCGAGGTTGGGACAAAGATTTCACGGATTATGAACAGCCTAAGGAACCACCAGAACCAGTTGGAAATGATTGGTTTGGACAGTGGGACCAATGGAAACGTGAACATAATGCACCATTGTATCCGTCTCCCGATCATGATCCGGTTCTCATTCATATAAGCACAATGCAAATTAGTGCTGGAATCAACTCGAAGGACGATACTGGACGAACAGCATTATCATTTGCTGCCCAAGCAGGTGACGTTGAGACAATTACGAGACTGTTGGAGAAAGGCGCCGACAGTGAGCTAGCTGATCAGGATGGACAGACACCATTACTTTGGGCAGCTTATGAGGGTCACCAGAGTGCTGTGAAACTTCTTATAGATAGTGGTGCTCGGGTAGAAGCTGCAGATCAGATCTGTGGACGGACGCCGTTATCATGGGCTGCTTCGAGAGGACACCATGGTGTTATACGAACATTATTCGCGGGGGGTGCAGACGTTGACGCTGCCGACAACTCACATCGCACTCCACTGTCGTGGGCAGCTTCAAGAGGTTATCGAGACACCGTCCTGCTCCTCATTAACGCCGAGTCGAAAATTGAGTCAGCGGACTCGAGATTCGGAAGAACTTCACTCCACTGGGCAGCTTTGAGAAACCACGCAGATGTAGTCCGGCTACTTCTAGAGCACGGAGCTCACGTTGATACTGTCGATAAGTCATACCGAACGCCATTGTCCTGGGCCTCAGAACAGGGGCACGATTCTGTCGTACAGTTACTTCTTGAAAGTGGAGCGGATGTAGAGACTCATGATCCTTACAATCAACAAACTGCTTTGTCATTGGCGTCTGAGAAGGGTCATGAAGAAGTTGTAGGGTTGTTACTAGCACACGAGGCCAAAGTTGAGGCAGCAGATTCGCGAGGCTGGACGGCATTGGACTGGGCCACTGATCAGGGACATGATGGTGTCACTCAGATGCTTGTATCTAACCATGACAAGTTGAAATCCCCTCCCC